>JAKTZE010000047.1:0-12534 GCA_030578775.1 Sugiyamaella chiloensis | reverse complement strand
GCCCAATACTTATGTTGATATAGATGGAGGAGTGACTTTGCTTGAAACCAGCCACATAATATCAGTTCCAATTATGGATTCGTGGCACCATATGTGGTTAACAAGAGACAATAGTTCTGTTTTTATGTCGCATATTAGATATGGTGCCGGAGATAACGAAAGTAATGTTGTTAAGCGAAATGGTGTGAATGGATACGTAGTTACTACTGCTGGTGGAGTGAAGGCGCTAATTAATTCCAGTCCTGTTGCTACTTGGAACAATGTTCAGAATTGGTATTATGTAGAATATGAAGGATCCGGATCATCAGCTTCTACACCTTATGAGAATTATTGCTCCCAATATGGATACGTGGGATCCTCTCTTGGCGAACTTGATAGTGGTGGGAGAGATGGTCAGTTTATTATGAGGTCAGAGACCGCTTCCTTCGGTGTTGGATGGGAGCATGGCTGGGATTGGTGCTTTGGACCTCATGCGACCCAATGCATGGCTGGTCAATCGTATTATGGTGGTGAGTGCCTCGTAACATTATAACTTCGTATCTGTATAAGCAATTGAAAACTATATTTCAACAGAAGAGGGGGATAGAAAGACGTTAAGTATTTCAGTCTTTATTAATGATGTGAGTCGTTGTTCTCGCAGCTCAGACCATGGTACAAGTCAAAGCAGTGTTATATCTATTCGTAGCCATGTATAGCTTATTAGCTTTGACAAGACTCCTGAATTGTGTCCTGCTGATCACTGGTATCACAATTCTGACCACTTGCAGAGTATTCCCGACCCAATGCTCACAACCCCACATTTGCCATTCTTCGACTTAACTAACCCTGAGAACGTAACTATTCATACCAATGCTGCTAAACAAACTCTACACCCTTTCGCCCTGCTTGTATATTCCTCGTAATGCAGTAGTAAGTGGTATCTTTATTTTCAATTACCAGACTCAAGATCCAATTTTAAATCCCGTTTCATTGGGACAATAGAAAAGTGGCCGAGACCACGTCCTTGCAGTTGAACCGTCATAAGCACGGGAAGAGAGAGACGCATTGACATGAATTGTTTACTGCTCATGAAAAAGTGCCACTCTGTTATACTCTATTAAGCTTAGTACTGTGGGACTCTATATCGATATATCCCTGTTCATAGCAATGGCTCAAGATGGTTAACCCATACTTCAACGTTCCACGAGGAGTGACGATGCATCTGATATTTCTGTAAAGAGATCCGAATTTTCAGACACGGCATATATTGACAATATACCGCTAGAAATATGCAATAGAACTGTTAGCAGTTACTTCGCTCTACTGAAGTTCTACCTTCTAACTGCTGCAACTGCACATAGTGAACACTGGTGAAAGTAAAAAAACAAACTAATATGCCCTCGTTAGGACAAACTAATCTAACCTGGTCTGGATAGACTGATATGCCTTCCTTAGATCCAGCAGTACCATCCTGCTATTAACAGAGGTATGTGAAACTTCGGTGAAAGAACTAATGCATCGTTAAGACAAGCGTGTGATGTCCTGGTACCGATCGAAACTTGCCTGATGTTGATATGGGTATGATTGCATGGTACTTCCAGAAATATGCTTTTGATAGCCTTATCATCATCGGAGGGTTCGAACATTCCATTTTGTCCGGTTGCTCCAGGAGTCCAGGTCGGCGTAGTGTTCCGAACCCCTATGATATGATTGCTTGTGGTGCAGTAATCTCATCGGAATCGACCAAACATTCTTATTTAATACACATCCGAGTTGCTCTGGAGACTACTACAATTGTTTTTTAAAATTATTATACAGATACATATGTCAAAAGCATTAAGTTTTTATCAATTTCATTACACTGTAGTGAGATCACCAACCAACCTAGCAAATTGAAACTTGCTCGAAGTAAATATCTTTCCATGACTACCGTCAACATGGATGTACCCGCAAATAAAGTATTTGAAGTTGTAACGCATCGCTATACCTTTTTAGGATATCGTCTTGACAAGGAACTAGAAACTCTGTGAGCTCACTATCCAATACCCTACTTTAACAAAAGTCATTTCCACTGTTCGGGCATCTCTCACATGAATACCCAGATCAAGGTTGAAGCCAATGTGTCGATGTTGTCGTAGCGGTATAATTGAGACTCTTGCTGTTCGTTAACCCGTCAGAGCTGTTGACATCACGAACTGCATAAACAGCTAATAGTTTCTAAGACGGAAATTTGTCGCATTATCATGGACCAGCTGTCCTCTTGAGGAAGACTTCTGAGTCCTCCAGTATTGTGCGTGCTCTTCTAATTTCTAGATGATAAAAAAGATCAAGTCAAATAGAAAGTATCGCGTAGAAAAAAGTAACTATTTTCAAATAGCCCTCTCCCAAACGGAAATTATGAGTTGACGTGATTTTAGGTAGAAATTTAGGTCCCACAATAAGGTCATGGAGGAAGTGAGGTAAACTACGGCATATAAGAAGAGGAAGACTGGTATAACAATGATCTAACCAGTGAAAGATCTCGTGATGAGCTTTTTGAGTGTTTCGACGATAACTGCACACAGGAGATAAATATGATGTAGTCAGGGCAGGGGCGAATTTGACTTTGTATAGCTGATTCTATTAGAATCTTGCAATTTAGACCATTCTGTTGTATTCTGACGGAAGGTTAGAATCAGAACGGTTCTGATTCGCGAAAAATTGATTCTATATCAGGCAAGTTGTTCTAGAATATTCTTAAGAACCGATTTGCCCATCACCGTTAGATGATCAACTTTACTATGGTGGATCTAGGGTCCTATCTAGTGATCGGCGTATATATGCACTAATAGTGAGACCACCAACCAACCTGACATATTGAAACTTGGTGAAAACAAATAGTCTTCCGTGCCAATTCTGCAAATTATTTTAAATTTCTGATTACTCTAGAGTTGGTGGACATATGATTTTATTTAGACTGCGGCTCAATTTTAGGGTACTCATCGGGGAGCGCACTGCATAAGCTGTGCTACCACTATACCTTTGATACCCTAACTCGAAGGTACCACCTACGCCGTATGTAAGAGATTTTGACTACCTTTGGTTCTGCCTACACCACCGCTTAAACTTCTGAGCGAGTAGCTCGATCTTTGTGAAGTTTGCATCGCTTATCGCTTCCGGTCCCTCTGCACCTTCGGGGCCTGGTTGGATTCAAGCAATCTGCAACCTCCGCTAAATCTGTACCTACTTTTGCGATCGTGCTAACTATTCTTGTAATAGCTATTATATTAAATTTAATGAAGTGTCTCTTCCTACCTCTAGATAAATTGTGACACTATACGTCCACCAGGGTAATTAATGCCTCGTAAAATAAATGCTACACCTATGCTACTTATCGCTACAACTCATAATAGGTAGGTGGAGTGCGCTGATTAATATTTGGGTTCAACAGGGATTTTCTCCCAATTCTTTTCTCCTATTTGGTAAGACTCGCGCAACACTAATATCTGACGAACTCCACAAAATCCTCCAACCCCGGCAGTTCGTGCTGCCGGTTCCGTTTGGTTGGTAGCATGATGTTCTTCAATCACTAGTTCGCCTGCATGTTCGAGCCGACGATCGTTCTTATGGGGCACTCCAACTAAATGATTGAGAATGTCATGAGCGATAGGATACAAACGCTCGAATTTCTTCGTAAAGGATAACCATTTGAAGGTGTCGGTTGTGTATGCTACTCGAACAAATGGATTCATATAGATACCCATACTCTTCCCATTTGCCTCGACCAATTCCTCCAGGTCAGCGTTGATAAGGCAGCATTCTGATGCATCCCATTGTGCTTCACGCTCGGCTCTAAATCGAATGGGCTTGCCAATGCGAAGCGTACCAGCCATTTGGAACCATTTGGCTTCAAATGCAATCATTCCTCCCCAACAACTTCTAACTTTAACCGCATCAGACCCGACTAGAACGTCTTTGCGGCTTTGAGCGTTTCCTTCATTTGCAAACCATGGATAAAATGGTAAACCTATCTCTCTACCCTCGACGTCTCGGGTGGCATATGTGTCATAGAATTTGAACGGGTTTATGAAGTCAACTGCACAAGCTGCTCTGTAGTCGGACCGTCCATAAACAACATTAGTTGTAAACAACAACCTTGCTGCATCTATAGGGTTAAATACTATGTCATTTAAAAACAAAATCCTGTCGAATGGAGGCAGACTTTCAAGAGGTCTAATGGCCCTGTTTCTAACTTCTGCCAGATATGAGATACGCTTAACTCGAGGCTTATCTAATACTCCGTTGACGGTAATTAGAGTGTTGAGGTCGATGGGATCATCCTCCTCAGCTATGATAGTATTATTGCAAGGCAACTTGGCCCTAAGATTATTGAGAGCTTCAGCACTGCTTCCGTATACACTGAGATGGGTGTTCTGTGGACCTAAGATATTGATGAGCTCGATAACTGCATCACCCCATGGCCCATTGATCAAGTCATCGTTGACGATATTGGCTGCTATAAATACACGTTCGTTGGGAATGCTGAAAGGAGGCGGGTTGGCGTATGACGGGTTGAACAGTCCAGTCAATATAATCAATGATACCAGGATTATCAGCACGCTAAATATAATATTCTTAAACAGCCTGATATAGGGACGAAACCAAGTTTTCCAGACGCTCAAGACAATGTGTTTGAACAACCCAATATAGGGAAACCAGGTTTTCGGAGTGTTTTTTGATGTTGAATGGTCAGAATAAAAGATAAGCTCTGTCCCTTGGTCGTCTTCATTACGGGCTAATTCGACATAGGATTGTTGCTGGCCAAATGTACTTCCCAGCATGGAGAACTGATTTGATTGGATTTGATGTACCACTGATTACGCCAATAACCAAATAAAGGTTTTGTGTTGGAGATGTTTTAGATGCTATACTGATGAAGGTTATGAGTTAGAGCATCGTACTACAACTAGTATTACAGCTTCTTTTTCATTCATAGTGCAACATTTCTTTTTCTATCACAAGCTAAATAACTCATTTTGTGCATTAGCTCTTATGGGGTTCTTCTCCACAGCTTGCAAGATTTGCTACTTATTGGAATGCAGCACAACACAATAGTGGAATCCTCGCAAACAGGATCTAACTATCAGATTTCCAAGCTATCTTCGATACAGATTTACCAAGGATGATCAAGCCTTCTGTCGAAGGCAAGTATTATCCACTGGTCAAGACCTCCCAATTTATATTTTGCTCTCAGTGCCATGGATTACTATCCCATCCTAAGATCTATTTCTACGGAAACGATGACATGGATAGCCGCCACAAAGACCTCGGTTGTTCAAATATGGGTCAAATAAGGTTCGGATCAAAATTTATTTATCTTTTGAACTATAACAATAATCATTCAGTTAATTTTTAGTTCGATAGGAGCTTTGCACATACACAGCGGCTTGTTTTGAACTAGCCTACCACATCTATAATTTCTTTTAGAGCACCAACTGGTAACACGATAATTCGGATCGTCAATATAAAATAGATAACGAATCTCGTGCCGGGTTGTTATGATAAAACATAGTTGCTATAACGAGGTTTAACTTAAAACTTGATACCCGGAGGTGGTGTAATATTTTGACCTTATGCATCGAAAATCAACCATGGACTCTGAAGTATTAGGAAATATGATATCACTAACTTACCATTCCTCTACATGTTTTTATTTACAGCATTCAGAGATATCCAAAGTACCTACAACTAGACCACGATCAATTGATTCTGCTGTTGGCGGAAGAATCAGCTTCACAGATATACTTTGGAGGAATATTCATAGTAGTGTGATTGAATTCAAAAAAATTGCAGCCCTTCTATTGAATCAATATTTGGTCGCATATCAACTCATCCTCTCATTGTATAATATTCTTTCCGGCTGTGAATGGTCTCTGAACTTTTATAATGAGCGGAGCATGCAACGAATATGCCAAAGTAGTCATAAAGCTTTGCAGAGCAAGTTTATCAGTTTCTACTTGTTCGCGTCTTCTCAGATTATCTCAAGTCTGTGCTCTGTGGCTGATTTACCATATACAAGCCGAGCAGTCTGTCGGAAATAACACGATGTACGTAATATCTGGATATATAACCGATAAGGTGCACCGCGGCACAGCGGAACGATGTCCAGCCGTAAACTTTATTCTCTGCGGCGTATTATAAAACTTAATAATTATTATCTTGTTCTAGTACAAATAAAATTTGGAGTCAAACTTTATTCGATCCGTGCTTGTACTTGGGGTACCACAAATGTCAGCTGTTATCTAAAAATGTACCTTATCATTTGTATGTCAAGTATCCCGAGCTACCCGGTGTGCCTTTAAGGCAATTGAGCTACACGGCACTGATAACAAGACATAAATTGGGAAGTCCTTGTTGAACTGACATAATCATTGTCGGGACTACTGAAGATAGCATGGAGATCACTAGGAGTGACTTGTTTATTGTTTAGAAAGTGTTGTGCTGCTGTGGTGCTTGCATTTTAGTAATAGCAAGTCTTAGGCTATGAACACGAACGTATGCGGCCCGATGCATGAAAGTTACCTACAGTAATATTTTACTTGTTTAAAAAAGAAATGTGGAGTCTTGTAATATTTAAAGCAGCTGCGACGCCACTAATGAATTAACAATCCCGGTCGATATTAAGTTAAAATGAAGATAATTTACTTTGAAGTACTCGTTGCACTGCTTCTAGTTAAAACGCAGGCAGCTGCACTGCCAACTGTCTGTGGCCCAGGGATGACCGAGGAGCAATGCGTATGTCTCGAACCGGCTTTGTGTCATTAGAGACTACGTATACTGTACGCTCCCCGAAGGTCCCCAATTCTATATTACAGTCTGATACAGTATCTTTGAGCTCAATTGGTATATAAGCCGTGGCGTGGTTCATGAATTGTCTAATTTTGATTTTCTAGTGGCGGTATATTGAGAACATCTCCAGATTAATTGTCTGTTTTCTGTGTATCTCAAATTAGAAATGCTGATCGAAATCTTTATATGAAGGTAAGGCACCTTCTGGTCGTCCCTCGTTTAAACACGATGGCAATTTATTTGCTGTGATTCTTAGAGAAACAAAATATAATTTATGTTCGCGTCAGCTCTACTCATATAAATAACTAGAACAAAACATTTTTCCAGTCGACAAATCCGTCATTTTCCCTACTTCCAAATATTACAGGTATGATTAAGTTCTCAAGTTATCACAAGATAATCATCTCGCGACTCACATAGCTTTAGTAGATTCTTAACGAATTGAGTCTCCTGGTAGTACCATTTGCATATTCGCTCTCCTTATAATCAACGGCCTCGAAGAAGTCTCGTCAAATAAATATCTACTACAATCGACACAACCTTATCTCTTAGACCTTAGATATAGCTATACCTATAGACGGAAGATGTTCGCTACATCGTTTATTGGGCTGAGGGTGAAAATGGTATTCTTTGCAGGGATGTCCAAGCCAGTGCGGCTTCATCTGCTATGACTTGGTACCATTTCGAGAAAACAGCGCCGCTATACGCCGCTATACTCTTACAAGGATCGCATTAGTTATGCAGATGGGGCGTAAATTCGAGACCACCGGTGCAAAACTACTCAACATGTCTCAACTTTCTCCTGAATTATGGAGCATTATTATGGATAATGTCAGTATTCATGACCTCTGTATACTGCAACAAGTATCATCATAGCTCTGTGGTATCGCTCGCTCAAAACTGCGAGTAGAACTGGAGGACTGGGTCCGTCCGATGCACCCAGTACGGACATTAGGAAACAAGACAACTTATATTTAATATATCTAGTGCAGACGATTTGGAACAGTTGAACTCGAAAACTATGAATACAGCATGTCTTTTGAAGTACTCAATTACGTATCTAGTGGACAGTACGATGGCCTGCTTCGCTTGGCATCCCGCTTGGAAGGTGACCATGGTTTCATATACTCTTGGCTACTGGAAATGCTTCAAATCATGAAAAGGCGAGATTGTCTCAAATCTTTGACTGAAATCTATTGTCAAGGTCACACTCCTGATGTAGCATTTAAAGATCTGGAATGGGTTTACTGTATAAAGAAATGCCACATGTATTGATCTCCTTACAAGTGACGTGCGGCTCATTTTTAGGCCTTTAGTCTGTTCGCAAACTAGATATCTGGATTGAAGAAGACGAACAACTTGACACTCATCTACCTTAGAGTTCCTAAAGAAAATACACTGGAATTAATTGATTTTATTCCAGTGAAAGTGTTATCCGCTGGTTCGAAATCAGTGCCGAGCTCAATTGCCCTAAACGTACAAACTGGGTACCGAGGGATATAAGAGATATACAAACAATAAGATTATTAATTTATAGGTAGCAGCTGACGTGAATGACGCCTAAGACCTCGGTTGCAAACACCAGCCAAATAAACTTTAATTCGAACTTTATTTATCGCTAACGTAAGACAATAGTTATTAGGTTCTATAACAGCACTATATTTAGAGCGACCCGAATTTACTACAGGAAATTTGCACCACCCCCGCTTGAACTTAAATCATAGTTACGGACGCCAACCCTCGCCCAAAAGTCAATCGTTCTTTATTATTGCAAATGGAGCACCTACTATTTTAAAATATTTAGATACGGCATGGTTCTTCGTGATCAGCACGGCATCTCTTTAAATCTCAAGAAGGACTCACACAATAAACTAGTCACTTAATATTCAATTGTACAAAAGCCAAAGACACGGATAAACCGTAATTAGATAGTTTATTATAATCGTGTTCTGGGTACCACTTGCTAACCCCCTTGAACTGACTTGATAATTATAACAGCAGTTCTATAAAATATTTTGTGGGGCATGTCTTAGTGATCGGCACGGCATCACCTTCAACAAGGTATCACTGCGGCAATTTTCGACGTTTACATATTGTGAAAGCTACGAGATAATCAGGATTAACATAATTGAACAAATGAACTGTTCAAGTTCCATTTTTTACTTCTTTACTTATGGTGTTGTTTCAGCTGAATCTTCGCTCTTGGTGAAGCGAAAGCACAGCTCAGCCTTTCATTTTATATCATCGGGGTTGCCTAGGTGACTTATGTAGTACGAACCCTCTGCGGTAACTTTTGTAATTCTGTGGCGTGCACGCACGCCCTTGTTACAACGTTACTTCAAGACAATGTATGGGGCTTCAATACAAACAGTTGAGACTCTTTAAGACTTAATATATACAATCAGAATCAGGGTCATTGTAACCTGCGTAAAGGCTAGAGAAAGCACAGTATATTGCAGTGACTTCAGCTTTTTCATAATTTCATCGTCTTGACTATCCATGTTATTCATAAATCTCTCGAATCCATGCAATGAAGTTTGAATGTGAGACGATACCTCAACCTATATACTATAATCCTGGGCCCGAGTATGTCGAAAGTTAAGGGTTATTCTGATCTAATGTCCTGGGGTTGAGATGGTCGGCATTCTTTTATATGGGTAACAAAGAGTCTCTAGTATATAGGATAATATATTAAACGTAGCAGAATATGCTATAGTATAAAACGCTCATCTTATATGTGAGAATTGAGCTCTTCTTTTATATTCCTTCCTTATGAGCACTTCTTTATCATAATTCGTCATGGTTCGTCATTACGACTTTTGGATAATGCCCTAATATCTCATATTTCTCACCGCAGAACCATACTGGTGGCTTCTCGCTTGATTCATAAACATTTGCAAGAACGTGCAGAGATGGCCAACGTCCTGCATAAGGTAGCTGCTTTGGTGATGGCACGTACTAACACATCGCCCGCAAATTTCACTATTAAGTATAAACCAAACGACGCTTCACGGCGTCTCAAGATTCGCATGTCTACGCATATTCGGATTGCATATCATCGTATACGAATTTTCCGGGAATTGTGGCAAGTACGAATTAAGTAATACCATTCCTGAAAATATAATCATTTAAAACGTTCTTTGGACATCTGATGTTGGCTATAGACTGAATGTGCTCCATAAACCGCTATTAGCCACCCCAACCTGGTACGATTCTGTCTCCAGCACTCACTCTTACGGCGGGTGATCCAAACACTAGTTCACATCACATAAAGTATTATGGGAATGCACCCTTAGTCGGACCAAAATATCCTCTGTCGGAAGGAATTGGTAAACGTCCTTTAGCACTACCATCAAGGCCAGCACCGGATACCTTGTTACCCCACCAGTTCAACGGACGTGGGTTAAGCACAAAGGCAGCATGTATAATCAAGGCCGAAATTGCAACACCCGCATTCAAAGCTGCGGAAAGGACATAATTATACTTCTCCCACCATGCTGTGTACCGCCGTTTAAGATAGTACATAAATGTAAAGGACAAATAGAACCCCGGGATCTTATAAGCCATGTTGGATGGAGCCCAGTGATTAACACCTTGAAGAAGCAAAACTGGGCTTATCCATTGAGTAAGGGATAAGACATAAAACAATGTTTTATCAAGAGTTTCAAATGTCTTCGGTGCAAGCTTCTGCGATAGAGACAAACGAACTTTTCCACCATAGACAGGGCCATACCATTGAATGGTAATGAAGAAGATCGAAATACCAAGTCCAGCTAAGAATCCCCACTTAAGCTGAGGGTATATGCCATCAAACACTCTCTTAGATCCAAGGAGACCCCACAGGAGTGAATTTGCGTATAGTGGCTGGGCATCTCCCGCACAAGTATATCGCTGAGGTTGATCTGGGGTACAAAGACCTGGGATACTAGTCATAATATAGTTTTCTGTTGCGACTGCCACAAAAATGGTGATAACAATAGCACTCATTTGACAACGGAAAACAGCTCTAGGAGCAATTTTGGCGTAATGAGCCATTTTTTGATCTGAGACATAATTGTCACTGTAACCAACAATGGCCCAACCTCCCAACGAAGACGCAAACATGAAAGCTTCAGGGTTATTTGGAAGACAATATCCTGTAATAACCTGAATCAAGGTATTGAGACTCAGATCAGATCCAGTAGTTGACTGCAAAACTGACTGTGGAACAATGAACACCATACTGATTCCAATGATAACGAAAATCAACCACACAGGGGTATTGATGGGATATGTCTTCACAAAGGCGATGGCAAGGACTAAAGCAATTACAAAAATAGACAAGAACCACCAATCAGGTACTTCTTTATACTTGGAGATGAGTCTACTGTGTATATCCTTCTTTCCTTCGAAATTGCCTTGACCATATCTCAGACCCCTATAGAAGTCAATGTATGCCTGCCTAACGACATGCCACTGGTTTCCCATAGTATATAGGAAGAAAACAGGGTAGAAGGCAAAGTTAGACCCTAATGTAAGGATATATCCAGCAGTGTAGAATGGTGGTGAATATTGTTGATAGGCTGACTCAACAAGTCGGTTATTATCAATAACCTTAGTGACATTGTATGGACTGCCAACATTATCGAATGCAGAAGAGGAATTAATCGGGAGAAATGCCGAGAAAGACACATTTCTGTAATAAATTGCAATAATAACAATACCTCCCAGAATACTCCCTAAAAACATGTGTGCAACACTGAAGAAGGGATCTGCAAGAGCTGCATAAGAAGAAGTAGCAACGTTCCAATCAAAAGTGGTCCACGGACTGAAGCCGAGACCAGAACTCGATCCACAAATAACAGCAAGAGTATAATTCATTGGTGCAATCCAAGTAATCCAATTGAATGAACTAAGTGCCGTGAATAGATAACCAGGGAGCCAGTAGTAGGCAAACATGCAACAGAATACAAGGAAGAAAAACTTGTAACGAGAAATTCTCCATCCATTGATGACTTCGTCCTTTGCAGGTGCCAGCAGAGCTCTATTCATAGCAACAGTTGGCAAGCAAGTAGGCCAGACGGCTCGAACGGGATAGACAGAGAATCTTCGCAGTAGGCCAGCAAAACCCATACCAAAGATCTGAACGAACAAGGTCAACATAAGTTCATAGCCAAAGTTGACAAACTTGTTGTCATAAAACAACTTATTCTTCTGCACAAGAATCATTGTGTAGGTGTTGGTGGTATAGATTGCAACGTTGAAAGTAATAGTCGCAAACATTTGCTCCTTGTAGGACCATTTTCCTGGATTCAGACTATGTCTAGTTCCAAAAATGGTGAGACCCCAGTCAGGAAGGATAAATTCGAGAGCTTTAGCACATGGATATAACACAATTTGAATAACACTTGAGTTGATAGAAATATTGGGAAACCGAGAGTTGAAAAACGTTGCAACAAAGGTACCGACCACAGCCCAAGATATTCCCAAAAAGTATGCTCTAATGGTTTCGACTGGCACATCCTCACCATCAAAGGGCTCAGATACTGACCGGACATCAGGATACGGAGAAGAATATCTCAACATTACAGCATCAATCCTTAGATCACGATCATAGAATTCACCGTATAACTTTCGTCCCTCCATGAGTTTCTTCATCCGCTCCCTCATAACAGTAGGGAAATTCCAATCCGTCTCATGATCTTTGATGCCTTCAATAATGATATCAATAGCCTCCTCCTCAGACAT
>JAKTZE010000046.1:0-14677 GCA_030578775.1 Sugiyamaella chiloensis | reverse complement strand
GGCGTAGGTGGTACCTTCATTTTACGGTATATTTCTATAGTGGGTTACCACCTTATGCAGTGCGCTCCCCAACGTATACCGTAAAACTGCGCCGCACTCAAAATAAAATCATATCTCTGGTAATAGTAGAGAAATCGGAAAACTGATAAGCTACACAGCATTAGCACTATTGGAAAGGTAGTCTGATGAAATATCAAGTTATCTAGTTTTCGTATGCGTCCTACATAGCTGCATATATACGCCGATCACTAGATAGCATCGTAAATCCGCCATAGTAAATTCGATGACGTAAAATTTTAGGGTAATTCGAGATATGAAGTTTATTTAGACTGCAAACGGACTCTTGTTTCGCGCAAAAACATGCTATTTAAGCCTCATATATGTGTCTCCCAAAGTTGGAGTTCTAGTGAAAATGCATTTCAATTTATAATTAAATAAATAATATTGATAGATCTATCTCTTTGACAACGGAGACGGTCAGCTGAGCAATATTGAGAATCGTACTTTCCGGATCGTGGAGCGGGGTCATCAATAAAACGTGATATGCACGTGACATTGCCATTCGCTTATTTGGTGCAAGCGAGCATCAAAAGCGATGAGCAACGCCTAGAACCGTTTGTCGGAATATTACATTGATGTTGTTATGAAAAGTTGGTAAATGTGAATGAAAGTGGAATTACCGCGCGTGCAGTCTGTACAAGAGATATTTTGCTATTATTGATACAAACATTAGAAATAATGTATGATCAAAAAGTGTGGAGATCAAACAATGAATAAAAGACATTCACTGGATCAGCAGAGAACTCAGGAATGCGACGAAGGAAGGTCAGAACGTCGTTTTCGCAATAATGGGTCAGTTTATGTGGGAGTTATCTCACACGATTTGTTAGGGATGCTCAATTGCACATTAATATCTACTGGGTACCAGAGAGAAGGTATTAAATCTAGCGGATTCATCACTGACACAGTGCCACGTAGCCACACGCAATTCCCAGGGATTAAGATTCTTTATAGCCTCTCTGAACTTAATGGGATGTTGTCAAATGTGAGTGGGACGTTGATAAAACGTAACAAGATGGGAGTTATCCAGAGTCGTATACAATCTGTCAGGATGCTCAATTGCTCATTAATATCTACTGGAAGTACCAGAGAGAAGGTATTAAATACAGCGGATTAGTGTCATTACTGACATAGTGCTACGTAGCCACACGCAATGCTCAGGGATTAAACTCTTATAGCATCTCTGAAACGGGAGTAACTTAATGGGATGTTATCAAATGTGAGTTGGACGTTGATAAAACGTAACAAGATTGTCACTAGAATGATAGCCCCGAGAATAGCTCTATTTCAATTCGATAGATATATTCGAAACAAGCCGGAGGTCATGTGCACAGTTCAGAGGAATAGTCGAGATACACTTCGTCGTACATAACCATAGATATGGATTTAAGTGGTAGTTACCTATTAACAAGATATTTTAGGATCTTCTACAGTTAGCCGCTCGTTTATTGTCAGTTCGTTTCTATTTTTGTTTCAAATTTTCGCCTACCGCACGCGTAGCCATACGTACTAGCACTGTCCGAGCTGACGATAGTAGTGAAATAAGTGCAGAGATAGAGAGCAGTTGGAAAAGTCGTATCGCACCTATCGAAGTCATATTCGTCAAACGAGGATACTTCTCGCATTGAACGTGTGTCGCATTGAACGTGTGTCGCATTGACGTGTGTCGCATTGACGTGTGTCCATTGAACGCATGTCTTCTTACCAAGCAATAAGCTAGTATTAAGTTTAAGTTTAAGAGCTCTTTTTAAAGCTCTCCAGGAACGTATATACTCGACCTCGTTCCTTTCATCTATACAATTATCCTCTATTGACAACATGGTCTGTGAAATAAGTAGATAAGAACTCAAATTTCCAATTATGAAGCGGGTTATCGAGATAATATACCGACCAGATTGGGAGAAATATTGAATATTTGTCCAGTGACGGGAGATGATGAGTTCAATGTATGCCAGATGCGTATAGCAGATACTATAATAGTTATTTTATTATTTTCCAAGCTAAACTACGGAAAGCACGTTAATATGACTATTATACCCATAGTAGACGTGTGGATGTAATAAGCATCGAGACGTTGTTCTTTTGAAGTACCAAACGGTATGATGTGAATTCATATACCAGAGATCTTTGTTATAAAAGACTTGAGATAAACATTGTGCATAAAAAAGATCCAGTCAGCCAAGCGAAAAACAGTAGAAATCAGATCGATGTGAGTATCAGGAATTCGAATAGAATAGCTCCGAATGCTTTGAGAGTCAAAATAACACAGAGTAAGAGGGTAAACAGCACCCGATTGTCATATTGTCTAGAGAGCTATAGTAGGGTAACGACGCGAGGTCGAGTTTAAAGTATTAGAAGATGTAGATTTGTGAAGCGTTCTGCAATATTGTCGCTACAGATAGTGTACACAGTTTTACGATGGAGCTTGATTTCACATGTAGTGTTCCTACACAGTGGATTTGAAGTGGTATTCATCAATATAAAGGAGCCGTAGAATGAGGTATCTGCTGCAAAGATGGTTATCATCATATCATTTAGTCAGATGTAGAGATAATTGAGCGTGCTCTTGCTGAGGTCATCGTAGCAAGGGACGTCACTTTACCCAACCAATACTACCATTATCTGGGACTCATTAGAACTTTTGGTACAAGCTATCAATTATGAGCTACGAATCTGGTTTTCTGTGCATTCCAGTCAATGTCTCAACTAGTCCAAACGAGGGTATAAACATAACCACTAGTTGACGCGTCAGACCTGGGATAAATTCAATGATCGGGTAGATGTTCAGAAGTCAATAACTAGCATTTTCAAGGATGACCCGGTATTGTAGTTTGAAGTACAGATTCGCAAATAGAATCTGTACAGATAAGTCCTGTTGTAAACTCGCAAATCTGCTATTGCTGTACCGGTGCAATGCGCACAGATTTAGCCACATGATATTAGATAATGACATGGGAAGATTGTGTCGTAAGATGATCCGATTCGTATTACTCACGGAGACGATAGAGAGCCAAAAAGGGTATCCGATGATCCTAACGAGGGTAGAGCACGTCCTAACGAGGGTATAATCATTCAGACAACAAGAAGTGTATATACTATCAAATGGTAGTGCTGAATTAAATATAGAAAGTGATATTTATCCGGTAGCACTAGCAACTATTGCACAGACTATTGCTCCTCAAATTCCGTCGCATTGTGTGCTCTCATTTTACAATCAGTTCTAATGGACATGGTCCTCACTAACTGCAAAATGGTCATGCGAGGGAATAGCTAGATATTCTTAGCGAAGATATATGATCATCCCGACGAGGATACAGCAAGATCGTCCTGACGAGGGTCATCCTCAGCTCAGATCAGTAACATCTGAGATTCTCGAAACTGAACACTGGTGTCAAGTCGTTCTATGAGTTCTTTACGCGATCTTCAGCAGGACTCGAGTCGGACTCAAAGAACCCAACCGGTCAATTGAAATTACACGTGAGAACGTGGATTTATTCTTATCGATGCAGTCGGGTTACAGTTTTCGACTTTGCCGGGTTTCCATTGGATACGCACTTCATTGATCAGAACGTGGATAACCTAGAGAGAGGATCTATGACGTAGTTCGCATAATATGGAGTACACTGCCGCATCATGCGAGATACACTTCGAACGCGTGCACCCCGATTAGGGTGGTATGCACCTCTTAATTCGGAATTACCCAATTAGGATTCTTAATTCGGACAGACGCGTCTTAACTTCATGACTTCCCATCGAACGAAACGTGCCCGTGGGAACAAGTCCATTGTCAGGACTTCTGTCAATAATGAGTTAATCACTGCGTTTATTGGTTCTGATGGTTTCTTTCCGTGTGAGAGATGCGGTCGTCGATATAAGAATCGTCAATCGTGGAGAGTTCATCAGCAGACACACCCTGAATTCAAACCTAGCTTTTTGCCATATACCAATTTAGGTTATGTACCGAAAGAGTTCGAGGGAACTGGTCTTGTTGTCAATAAAGCAACCAGACTAGCAATTTGCTATGCCACTCGCCGGATTATGAACCGTTCACAAGTTGTGGAACATCGGTGTACTCGTTGCGATGCCGTGGTTTCTTCGCCAGAAGTGACCAACGAACCTGTCGCCATGGTTCTTGAACGGTATTATAAACCTATATTTCAGGAAGACAATCTGTTTTTAGCTCCTCCACTAGAAGGGTTACGTCAAGAACGTCGGAAGATCTGTCATGTCTGCCTTGCTAATGGAAAGTTTGTGACGTTTACTCTCAAAACGTCGCTGACGAAACACTACAGCACTCATAGTAGTGGGTACTGTTCTTATGTTCAATGTCAAGAATACTACATACACAAGGACAAGAAACCTCAATATGCACCTGTTGGAGAACTGAAAGATGCGCAATTCGTTGACCTACCAGCAGTGGTCGAGATTACCGGACCACAGCAGTTTTCTGATGAGCATATTAAAAACATGCAGCAATCAGGAGGTGTCGACCCATTGCCGGTGATTACCGAAGCTGAAGCTGATACATTGTTTAAACACACGAAGCACCTGTATGTTCATCACTACAAATTGACATCGAGAATCAAATCGATGGGACTCACAGTTCCTGCGGTCAGGTGGATGACACGTCTATCTAGACCTCCTAACCGATCAGATCAAACCCAGCAAGGTAACGACGATGAAGAAAGTGAACAGATGATCATGGAAAAGCTGAATGGACTCTGCAGTTACTATTTTCAAGTCGGGTTTAATGCACTACAAGACCGCGATTATCTTGTAAAGTTAAGAGAAGAGCTTGTTCAAATGAAGAAGGACGAACTCAGTCATAACAAGTACGGTCGATTTGATTGTTTACAGACTGAAGACGGACTCAAAAGGTACAAGCGTTATTTCTGCAGTATAATGCGAGTAATAGTCAGAGAATATCTTCATCAGGATGGTCGGTATCTTCCGAGACGAGTTGACAAAGGTAAGTACTTTGAGCTTTCCCCATACATGACACATGCAGCAAAGAATCTTGTTGACCTGTTGATTTCAATGGAAGTTATCCCGGAGAGTACTCTTGCTGCAGAGGAAAAGAAATTCGAGGGAGCCCCATATGAAGAAGAGGAGGAAGATGATGAATATATTGGACCTAACGGTGGTTTCGACTCGACATACCGTTATCTTCTTAGTCAGAAGTACAAATCTATCCATGTTAACAATTCTGTCAATCGAGTCAAGGATAATATGACATGGAGTATTCGAAAGACAGAATTAGCAACACTCCACCAACTTGTTGTTGCACTAATGGTGGACAATGTACAGTTGAAAGGAAGATTTCATAGTTCTTTGTATAGCGCATGGATGATGCTGTTAGTCGCTCCAAAGAGTTATGAAGATCCATTGCTGGTGTTTAAAAATCCACTAGAAGCGAGAAAAGACACGCATCGGTTAGTCTATTTCTGTCGACTAGCGGTTTGGATAAATGCAAGGATGTTTAACGATACTGTTGATCATAAACTTATACCGGATGAACCAGAAGTCAATTCCGTTAATATATCTTTTAATATGGTTCGGAAGGTATTCCACCGAGAATTCAAAGATCAATGTTTGATACAAGCATTTTTTGAGACAGCTTCGATGATACGAAATGCAGCACCAGGAGGAGATGTTACTGTTTATAGAGATGATGACGACAGTAGCGTGACAGTCAGAGGAGTCAAGTTTACGCAAGACGCTATCCGCAGTTTCGGACGTCTTTTGCTGCAATCTATAAAAGACGACTACCAACTGTTGACATTTGGAGAGTCTGAAGTCGCAGTTAGTAACTGGGTGACATTAGAAGACCGATTTGATGAAAGTATTGGATACTCAGTGTTTGATTCGAGTGGACAAATCCCAGCACATGAGTTGTTGTTCTATTCAGTTGACGATGCAGTTGTTGAAAGGATATGGTCACGCCAGACAACCGCCAACGACAGGATATGGATGTTTGACTGGATGAACAGGTGTGATGAGTTCCTAGAACGGTTGATGGTTTTGATGATGTTTGGAATGGGAACTGCACCTAGAGGTACAGAAATGATCACAATGACGTTTAGAAATTCTGCAGCAAAGAGGTCCTTATTCCTTGAAAAAGGATTAGTTGCGGTTGAGTTGAACTATCATAAAAACAAGTTCATGCGATTATCATCACTAGAAGTACAAGCACGACAACAAGCACGGTTCCTCCCAGAATGTGTTGGGGATATTGTTATCCCATATTTGGGACTGTTACGACCATTCTACATAGCAGTAGCTAGAGCAGCAGGAGTTACAGAATTACGATTAAAGGAACTCAATGCATTTGTATTTGCCACATACAGAGGGATCTGGAATGCAACTAAAGTCTATCATGTGTTGAATCGGGTCACTCTACAGTTCTACAAAACGACATTCAGTATTTTGACCTGGAGACATTTCATGGAGTATTTGATGAATGAGCTAGTTGCACAAAACAATGTTGGAGTGATTAAGAATGCGTTAATGAATGCATCATCGTCAATGCTTGGACATTCAGCGAGCACTGGAGCATTGATGTATGGAATAGTTGCAGGAGAAGCAGGATCTTCAACACGAGGAACAAGACACATGTTTCGATTGTTGTCTCGAGCATGGTTTGAATATTCTGGATTGAGTCCGGTTGTGAAAGCGGAACACAGTTTGAAACTACATCCAATGGACCTCGTCGTAGAACCAGAACCAGAACCCCAGCAAGCACTTTCTCAAAAAGTGTTTGAGGCAATGCAGAAGTTTGCGAAAGGAACACAATTATTTCGTAGTAGTGAACAAAGACGAGCAATAATGGATGTTGTGGGGGGAAAGTCCATTCAAGTGATTCTTCCTACGGGTGCTGGAAAGAGTTTAGTGGTTATGGTTCCTGCAGTAGTTGATCCATCAGTTACTACACTAATGATAGTACCATATGTGTCTATTATTAAGGATATACTTTCGCGATGTGAACATTATGGAATCTCAGCATGTCATGTTGGAGATGATAGAATACGATGGAAACCGTTGGTTTTGTGTACATATGAGAACTTAGCACGACAAGACTTTAGTTCGATTGTTGCTAATGGGATTGTCAAGCGAGTTGTGATCGATGAATGTCATACCGCAGTTAGTGAAAAGAGCTGGAGAGATGGAGTGTTTCAGTTTGACTTTATTATTAAGCAGTGGTATCGAGATGGAGCGCAAATAGTAATGATGTCTGCTACTATTCCAACATACATTGAACAAGTATTTAATGACGTTGTTCCTATAAGGAAAGTACACCGAATGAGTACGAATCGTCCAGAGATTGAGTATAATGTTTTCAAAGTCCAAGAGTCGGAATTAGCTGCTTATCTGGATCAGTTGATCAAAGAGTTTTATGGAGAGTACCAGCGGGATCAACAATCACGAATGATTGTTTACTTTACGACAAAATACCAGCTGGATTATGCATTAGAGAGACACCAAGCAGGTAGATTTACCAGCGACGAGTCAGCAGAAGTCAGAGGAGCATTACTGGAGAGTTGGAAGAAAGGAGATTTCGAGATTATGTTTGCAACGTCAGCGTTTGGAGCTGGTGTTGATTATCCAAGGGTGAGTCATGTTGTCAATATGGGAGTGCGAGGGTTGATTGATTTCACGCAAGCTAGTGGACGAGCAGGACGGGATATGAAAGCAGCAAAGAGTTATATTGTTTGGGAAAGTGAACCATATTATTCAGGAGGGAACATTGGAGTTTGGTCGTCATTACATTTATCAATGGTTCAAGATTGTAAGCGGATGACGGAGTATTTGACGACAAGAGGATGTCGTCGAGAGGTAATGTCAAGGTATATGGATGGGGAGGTAGTTTTATGTGTAGATGGAGGACAACCTTGTGATAATTGTCGAGGACCAAGACGGGAGGAGACACCAACGGTTAGCATCTTGCATGAGTGGAAATGGAGATATGAGGAAGCCATGGAGTATTTCCGGAGCAAGCCGCCGGTGATATCAGGAGCGGGGTTGGATCGATGGGGAAGAATACTTGAGAGGAGTGGACAGTGTATGGGGTGTGGATTATATTTGGAATCCAGGTATCCTCACCCAGTTATGAAGAACCAGACAGTTGAGAGGTGTCCGTTTCATGGAATTGTATTGAAGGGATTGAGGGAGATGTCGAGCGATGAGTGGGGAATGGGACAGCTGAGGAGTGTTTGTGGGAGTACTTGTGATAGGGAGTTGGACAATTGTATAGCACGAACACCTGGGTATGAACATTCGCCGCTTTTGAGTTTAGCGTTGATAGTGATGTATCGAAAGGAACGACAGAGTGATAGAACAAGTGATCAAACAAGTGAAAGAGGAAGAATATAATAAGTGATACACAGTAAAGGAGATATAGAGGACAAGGGTAACTGAGACGAAGAAGAACCGGACGAGGGTTAGTAGTTGTGGAAAGGAAATAAGAAATATTAGAAACAGTGTCATTGATCTATCAAAGAAAAGACCAATAAAATGAACTTAGTAGATAACTGGTCAGGTGATAACCACGTGACTGGTCGGGAATGACGAAACCATTGAGTGAAATTAAAGAGAGGGGGAGAGTTCCAGGAGGGAATAATAGTGAGTCCATATGAGTACTTAACAGCAATGAAGGATATAGGTAAGGAAATCAAGTGTAGGAGTCAACAGGACAAGATTACTGTGTTGAAGAACGACGAGGACATATATTTGACGAGGTACATTGAGTGAAGGAAAGTTAAAATGAGTCAGTGAAATAAAGTATAAGACAAATATGAGAGGGTATAAAATGACCATTACGTAGAAACAAACCCCAATAACACCCGAACCCTGAACCATGGGATTCTTCACCCAAGACTTACGAATGGGGAGTTAAACATCCGACTAACCGTGAGTAAAGTACATGACAAAGCAAGGGAAGTAATTACTGATTATAAGGTCAGAAAGTTAAAAGAAATGATGGAATGTAAAGTCAAATCAAGTGAGTTAAAGTCAAAAGTCAAAACAATGATGAAAAGGTATACAAGTGAGTTTGAATGGAGAGTTTGAAATGTTAAAGAGTCATAACAAAAGACAAAACAGGTGAGTTAAAGTCAAAAATGCACTCAAAAAATACAACCTAAAGTATCAAAAGTGGAACCATTGTCCAAGTTAGGAAATGTGAAGAAATTGAGGAAAGTATATAAATACCAGACATGGGACGTGGAATAATAAAACAATAAAAATGGACACTGGTTCAAAAATAGAATCGGAGTGGAAAACACACGTCACTTCTCAACGTCTTCGAGAACTTCCGAATAGTAGACGTAACTCCGAGTTGGTATCCGATGTATTTCCAGTGTACTCACACCAATATGACTTGGTTCAGCAAGACGAATTGTATATTCGGATCCACAGACGAGAGATTCGAGAGGTTCATGTTTATGATTGTGAGTTGATCTATCGTAACGAAGAAGTATGGAGAGAACTTGTTTCACTTGGAAAGATGGTTAGTCTAGTATTTCACAGTAAACGAGTTCCCAGATATGTGGTTGATCAATTCCGGTCAACTATCCAGTGGTTTGATATGGTGAATGATGACAATCAAGATGATACACAGTTTACCGTGAAGAAAGTCCATAACTTGAGAAAAGAAGTTTTGGGTTTGATTAATACCGTGAAAGGACGTCAGTGGAGCATTCATTTTGTTGATAAAGAGGACATGTTTTTTCATCAGGATGTGACGAGTGATTTGACACAATGGGAACGAGGAACGTTTGACATTTTATTCACAGATTCTATTGTAACAGTTGATCATGATATCAAAGTGGATCTCGTTGTTCAAGTTGGGATTGGTGGGTATTGTGAATTTGTTTGCACGTTACAGTGTGATCCTTTGATAAGTGTTGTGATGTATAACTGTGTACCTAGTGGTGGAGAAGGTGGGGAAGGTGGAGAAGATATGGAAACAATGATTGGATATGTTGGAAGTGGATGTCCACGAGAATATATTAACCAGATGAGATAAACAGATAACGAATATAAATATATATAAAAATGAAGAAGTAATAAGCAATGTAGTTAGTTTGGATAAAGTGATATAAGAACAGCACAGGACGAGGACATAATCATCAAACGAGGGAAGAAATATATGTAAATGAGATAGTGAGGGAGTACAAATCAGGTCGATCCCACCAGAGAGTAGAAAGAAATCTCATTGAAATGGAGAGGGAGTATGAATTGACACCACTAGAGGATAGAAAGAAGTCTAACAGAAATGGAGTGGTGGTATGAATAAGTAAGAACAGAACGTGAGTGGAGTTAACCCCAATACACCATTACGTAATGAGATGAGTTGAAACAAAGTGAAGGAGTCAACGAAGAAGTCAAGTCAATGATATCAGTGAACTAAATAAGATGTATTAGAAAGGTAAAGTGGAGTTAGTGGTCTGATAAGTTGAGTCAACTGTCGGAGAGGAGGTAGTGGTTATAGGTAGTAAAGTGGAGGGGAAAATGGAATATACTGGGAGTAAAATTATGAAATCAGAATTAATCGGTAATTATGATTATATAGTTGTAATTCATGTAGTTACAAGTTGGGGTGAAAAAAGAAAGTTGATTAAAAGTGTGTTGGAAAATGTGGTCGTTTGAGGTCAAATTGGGGTGGTGTATATGATGGAGTGGAGATACCAAGAAGGAAAAATAGAAAATAAAAAGAAAACTAATGAAAATATCAAATAATGAAGAAAAATGTAAATAAAAGAGTGATTTATTTTGGATATTTGGATAATTTTGGAGTTTGAAATGGTGAGGGGTTACATGTGGTTGATAAGTAGGTTCCGTAATGTTCAGTAAATAGGTAAAACATGTGATATGCACGTGATGTGTCAAAAAGGAAAAACGTTGATAAATCAGGAAACGAATAAGAAAATTGTGAAAACAAATAATAAAACTGTAAAAGTAATACTAAATAGTATATCTAACTAAAAAGAAGTTATTCAAGTCCAGCAGGGGGTCGTGAAAGAGTGGTTGAGTGAAAACAGGGTATGGGTTAGAAGTGAAACAAACGAAGTAGAAATCGGTGGTAGTAGGATTTGGATCATGGAGTGATATTGAAGATTAACATCGAAAAAGGAGGAGGAGTCATGAACATTAAGTGTAGGTAGGAGTGGTGTAGGTAGGAGTGGTGTAGGTAGGAGTGGTGTAGGTAGGAGTGGTGGTAGTAGGAGTGGTGGTAGTAGGAGTGGTGGTAGTAGGAGTGGTGGTAGTAGGAGTGGTGGTAGTAGGAGTGGTGGTAGTAGGAGTGGTGGTAGTAGGAGTGGTGGTAGTGGGAGTGGTGGTAGTAGGAGTAGTTACAGTGGTAGCAGTGGGGGTAGTGGTAGTTATGGTGGGAGTGGGAGTGGGAGTGGGAGTAGTAAACAGTAATTTGAGTAGTAATTGTGGAGAGGTGGGAGTAGTAACAGTAGTTAGAGTAGTGAACAATAGTGGTAGTAGTGGAGGTAGTAGGTAGTGTGGGAGTAGTAGTGGAGGTAGTTGTTGGAGTAGTTGTAGTAGTAGGAGTAGAAACGGGAGTAGTAGTGTTGTTAAATCGTAGTGATTGTAGGTATACTAGTATGGTATAAAAGATAAAAGGTGGAGAAATGAGAAAAGGAAAGTCAACAAGGATCTGATTGTTGAGAGTGGTGTAATAACAGTGGTGGTATATAATAGTTGATGTAGGAGTAGTGTAGTAGTTATAGTGGTGTAGTTATAGTGGTGTAGTTATAGTGGTGTAGTTATAGTGGTGTAACAGTAGTTGTATAACAGTTGTAGTAGTAGAGATGGTAGGAGTGGTGGTAGGAGTGGTGGTAGTAACAGAAAGTTGAGATGAGGAGATAGAGGAATCTGAAAGGAATCAATGTAGTAATAACAAAACATAACGAGGGTATAACTAACTCTAACGAGGAGATAACGAAGGTATAACGAGGGTATAACAAAATCCAACGAGGGTATAACAAAATCCAACGAGGAGATAACGAAACTCAACGAGGGTATAACAAAATCTAAGGAGGAGATAACGAAGATGTAACGAGGATATAACAAGGAAGGATGGTAGTATGATAGTAGTGAGTTATAAGAGTTGGGTAAATGGTAATTGAAAGGGATTGTAATTACACATTGTATTGAAATAGTTATAGGAGAGGAATTGGTTAGGAGTAGTAGGAGGGTTGGGTAATTGTAGTGGTAAAGTAGAAGGTGGGAGGTAGTAATAGAGTAGAGGAGTGGGAGTTGGAGTGGGAGTAGGAGTGGGAGTAATGGTAACAATAATGGTAGTAGTAACATTAAAAGAGAGTGATAATGGGAGTAGTAACATTAAAAGAGAGTGATAATGGGAGTAGTAGTAGTAATATAGGAAGTGAGTGATGGGGTAGTGATAATGGGGATGGATATAGTGGGGGTAATATTGGGAGTAGTAGTAATGGGAGTAGTGATAGTAGAAATGATGGGAGTAAGTGATGGGAGTAAGTGATGAGGTAGTAGGAGTGATGGTGTGGAAGTGATAGTGGAGTAATATTGGGAGTAGTGATAGTGGGAGTGGAGGAAGTAGTAACAATGGGAATAAGTAATAATGGGAATGAGTAATTATGGGAGTAGATATAACAGGGGTAGTGATGGGGTATAATAGTTAGTGGGAGTGATGGGGTAGTTATAGTTAGAGTAGTGTCAGTAATCAGTAATAGTTGATGTGATATCGAGAGTGATAATGGGAGTAGTTATGGGTAGTAATAGTGATAGTGGGAGGGATAATAGTGGAGTAAGTGATAGTGGGAGTAGTGATAGTAGTGATAGTGATAGTGGGTGTGATAATATGAGTAGTAAGAGTAGTTGTAAAAGTGGGGGTGAGAGTGTTGGTGGTAGTGGGGGTAGTGATAGAGTAGAGAGAAGTGGGAGATAGTGGGGGTAGTTATAGGAGTGATAGTGAGAGTGGGAGTTAGTGATGAGGTAGTGGAAGTGGAGGGAGAAGTGATAGTGGAGTAGTGATAGTGTCGGTGAGTAATGGGGTGTAGTAATAATGGGAATGAAGATAGTGGGAATAGTAATGGAGAGTAGTAATCACGGGAGTAGATGTAGTGGAGGTAGTAATAGTGGGAGTATTGAGTGTGAGAGAAGTGATGGGGTTATAACAGTGGGTGTGTTTGGTAGTGGATGTGATATTGGGAGTGATAATGGGAGTAAGTGAATATACAATAGGAGTAGTGGTAACATTAAAAAGGAGTAATGGTGGGAGTAAGTGATGGTAGTAGGAGTGGAGTGAGTAGTAGTATTAGTAGTAGTAATAGTGGTAGTAGTAGTGATAGAGTAGAGAAGAGTGAGAGTAGTGTGAGTGGGAGTAGTGGTAGTAGATGTGAGTGGGAGTAGTGGTAGTAGGAGTAGTAGTAATAGTGGTAGTAGTAGTGATAGAGTAGAGAAGAGTGAGAGTAGTGTGAGTGGGAGTAGTGGTAGTAGATGTGAGTGGTAGTAGATGTGAGTGGGAGTAGTGGTAGTAGGAGTAGTAGGAGTGGTGGTAGTAGGAGTGGTGGTAGTAGGAGTGGTGGTAGTAGGAGTAGTTACAGTGGTAGTAGTGGTTGTAATTGTTGTAGTAATGAAAACATTAACAGGAAATGTCAGATGAGGAGATGGAGGGATCTCGAAGGAGTCAATGGAAGTAGTAGGAGTAGTTGGAGGGTAGTGGTAGTTGAGTAAGAGAAAGTTATCTAAGAGATTATACAAGAAAGTTGTAGTAACAGTAATGGTAGGATGATAGGAGTAGTTAGTTGTGGTAGTGATAAGAGTAAGGGTAGTTGTAAGATGATAGGTCAGGTAACAGGATAAGGAGAGAAGATCAGATGAGAAGATACAGGAATTTAAGGATGAGAAAAGAGAATTGAAGAGAGGTGTTAGATGGGAACAGTGAATAGTGTATATATGTAATAGAGATAACAGTGTTGGGAGAGTAGGAAGAGGTGGTGTCAGTGGATATAACGAGGATATAACAAAATGTAACGAGGGTATAACAAAAGATAACGAGGAGATAACAACATATAACGGGGGTATAACAAAACATAACGAGTTCAACGAAATATAACGAGGGTATAACAGGAAGATAATAGTTGGTATTAGAGAAGAGGAAAGAGTCAGGTGGAGATAAGATAAGATAATGTAAGATAAGATAAGATAAGGGAAAGGAGAGTGATGTGATTATAAGGAGGGTAAGTCAGGTGATATAAAGTAGGGTAACAACGAACACACGTGATGAGAGTAAACGGGGTCATTATTTGATTACCTGATTTGGAATGTATATATTTAACCGAATTAGGATATGTAATTAAACGAAAACGGAAGAGTATTACCGAATTGGGATATGACATTACCGTAAAGGGAATAGAATAAAAAGAAAAGAACACGTTACCGAAGGTAACGGAACGAGGTCAGAACGAGGTCAGAACGAGGTCAGAACGAGGTCAGAACGAGGTCAGAACGAGGTCAGAACGAGGTCAGAACGAGGTCAGAACGAGGTCAGAACGAGGTCAGAACGAGGTCAGAACGAGGTCAGAACGAGGTCAGAACGAGGTCAGAACGAGGTCAGAACGAGGTCAGAACG
>JAKTZE010000045.1:0-15032 GCA_030578775.1 Sugiyamaella chiloensis | reverse complement strand
AGATTGAATACTTGTATTCAGTCCGCTGGTGGAAGGGAGTTCTCTGGTTTAGGCTGGAGAATTCCCTTTTTTTGCGGCTTGATAGAAGTAGGGTTAGGTTGATAATAGGGTTAAAGAGAAGTAGTGGTTTCTTATTTCTTCATCGCTAAGAACTACAGCTGGGGCTCGTTCCTAGACTCTCGGTATGGAATCGCTACAGTACGAAGCCATATCAGCACCTTGCTTTTTCTTCTCCTTGGTTTCTTCTCTGGGTGAAGGAGAAGAAAAGGCTACCCTTTTATGTTGTTTTATCAGAGCTATTGTGAAAAACAATTTGTTATGTCTAGTAAATACAATATACAATTAATGAGAAATATCTCCATTACCAAGAAACAGGGCTTTTTCGCTAGCGAAATATTAATTACTGTATGCTGTTGTTAACAATATATGGCCAAAGTTTTCGTCATGAGTGAATTGCTGTGTCAGGCTGTGTCAACATTAACCTTAGAAGCCCAACCCTAATATTGCCCAGAGAGACAAGCCGCACTTCCTACAGCTGACTATACGATCGTATAGTTCCTGGCTATCGGTAATAACATGAAATAGAGTAATAATGAGAACAGTCCATCTTGGTATCAGGTTACAGCTGATCCTGTTAATATGTCTGGTAGTGGTTTTGTCTCTAATCATCTTGGCTATCGTAACTGTGAGTGAACTTTTGCGTTGTCAAACGCCCTCTAACAATAGGGAGTCAACACTACTAATTACAACCTATCATTAACTGGAGAAAGTCTTTCTGTAGTCGCAGTACTGAAAGCATCACAAATAGGTCAAGTATTTTTAACACTTTACTATCAAGTTTATTGGATCACGACGCGAGATCAGGTACAGTTGTCTCTCAGCCGTTATCGTGCTGGCAACACGAGTGACGAGAACTGGAACGACCTCAGGTTGTTCTTTAACTCAACATTTGGATCACTAAGTCAAATAGGAGCCGTTGGGATATACGATGTTAATTTTCGACTTCTTTTCAATGCGTCTAACTCCACATCTATAGGAACGTTTTCTGGTCTGAGCAGCAACCTGTTTCCGCTTTCTCCTGACAAGCAGCCACCACTAACGCTCTCAGAGAAAGGAGGCGCCATATCAGGCCCATTTTTAGAAAGCGGGAAGTATCTAATGTCTATTTCACTTCCGGTCTATGGTAATTCAACTGTATTGGTAGAAAAGCCTGATTTATCGGGCTATTTGACACTTGTCGCAAGCACTGATAGCTTTTTCCGAGTTATCAATGATACAACGGGCCTGTCCGATCAAGGGAGAATGATACTAGCATCGCCAGTTAATTCTTCAATAGGTTTGTCAAATTTGTCAAGCAGTGATCAGTTCAGATATTTGCTTGCACCATCGACAGTTTTCTATCAAAAGTTGTTCAACTTCTCTCAATATCCTGCATTACTGAATGCTCTTACATCGAATAAAAGTGGAGCTGTTGTTGACACTCATACTCCGTCTTCACGTAGTGTTGCTGTTGGGTATGCCTCCGCTAATGTTGAGTTTAGTACCTGGGCTGTTGCCATTGAAGAGCCACATAGCAACGTATTTGCGGTTACAACGAAGTTTCGAAATATTGTTATTGGATGTGCTTGTGGGATAGCTGGCTTCATTGTCTTTTTGACTATTCCTATGGCACATTTTGCTGTACAGCCTATTTATCGTCTCAGGACTGCTACAGAGGAAACCACGATGATGTTTCTAGACGATTCTATATCTGGAAACAGGCGTAACAACCCGGGAACACCTCCAGAAAACCCTGAAGGGGGAAATCAAGAAATAAAGCAAGTAACAACAGATTCAAACAGCTCCAGTGCCCGATCAAGATTCAGAGTGCCCATGAAGGTGCCCGAGCCCAGGAATCTATTCAGGAATGAACTGGTTGACTTAACGGAAACTTATAATCGTATGGTCGACGAGTTGATAAAGCAATACTTCCATCTGGAGGATCGTGTCCGAGAAAGGACCAAGGAGCTAGAAGCTGCTAAAATTCAGGCGGAATCTGCCAATGAAGCAAAATCATTGTTCATAGCTAATATCACACACGAACTGAGAACGCCGTTGAACGGGATCTTAGGGATGACTGCAGTGTCACTCAGCGAGACAGATCCCACCAAAATGCGAAAGTCTCTTAAGTTGATTTTCAAGTCGGGGCAAGTTCTGTTAGATCTTTTAACTGGGTTGCTGACATTTTCAAAAAATCAGGTTGGTAATGTCACACTCGATGAAAGAGATTTCGTCATAGACGAGCTTACTACCAATCTCGACAAATCCTTTGGATCGCTGGCACATGAAAATAATATTGATTTAGGATTTGAATTTCAACCACCGGCATTGTCTTCAATGATATGCTTTGGTGATTTCAGCAGGATTTTTCAAATTCTGTTTAATCTGATATCCAATAGCCTAAAGTTTACAACTGCAGGTGGAAGTGTCAAATTGAGAGTTCACATTTGGGATGAGGCCTCTGATGAGCATCATGTCATTAAAACAGGTCCACCTCGTGTTATCCCAGAGGATTCCGTTGATGGATCAGCAAGTAAAGGGGATGTGTCACAAATCGAGGATGGTGCGCCACGTCTGTTTACGAAGGCTAAAAGACATTCCCGCGAAGCACAAGGTATCGAATGGGCTACCCGCATTCACAGTTCAGACCGGTCTGCTACACCAGTACCTGAGGATGAAGCAAACAATAGAGACAGTTCTGATACGTTCTATTCTACGAATCCGTCTGCTCCTGTAAGGAGGCCAACCGAGATAAGAAGCCGAGAGGGGAATGAACCGCTCGGGCCATCTGGGCTGAAGAGAGGAGGTGGGAGGGATATTATTGTTCAATTCGAAGTTATTGATACGGGGCCTGGTATTCAGAAATCCCAGCAAAAGGATATATTTGAACCTTTTATTCAGGGGGACCAAGCTTTGTCGAGGAAATATGGAGGAACTGGCCTTGGGTTAGCAATTTGCCGCCAGTTAAGTGATGTCTTACGAGGCACCATAAGTGTTCAATCTGACATTGGTATTGGCTCTACTTTTGTTTTGAAGGTACCACTCCAAAGAAGCTCGATAGAATTGGAGCGATTTGGATCAAGGCGAAGTTTACGTTCAGTTTCCGTGACCAGCGGTGAATCCCACATGGTGTCAACGAGACAAAGGCAGAATTCTGGTAACTTGGATGCTGTGGAGCCAGTATGGATTCCTGATATGGCTCGGGTCTTATCGTTACATAAGAGAAATAGCACCAGTATTAAAACTGATGCTTATTTTTCAATTCCAAAGTCTACCCAGCAGTGGTTACCGGATGGTGAGAATGCCAAACAACCTGCTGCTTCTGTCCGAGTTCTTGTCGCTGATGACAATGTGGTTAATCAGGAGATACTGAAGAGAATGCTTCGCCTTGAGGGCATTGAATCCCTTGATTTGGTTCTAGATGGAGAGCAAGTTATAAACCGAATCGAAGAGGCTATTAAAAGTGGCATGCATTATGATGTTGTTTTCATGGATATCAATATGCCAAACATGAATGGAATACAAGCTACAAAATTTATTCGAACTACATTGGGCTATCCCTATACCATTATTGCGCTAACAGCTGACCCCTCGAAGGAAACCGAGAATCTATGTGCTGACGTTGGTATGACTGGAATTTTGATAAAGCCGATTCTTCGAATGGAATTACATAAGATGTTGTCTAAGCATCTTCCTGGAATCATGCTACACGAGCCAGTGCTTTCAAAGGATATTGATCAAGATAACCACAGCAAGTAAGGCACACCTTCGCAAATTTTATAATAGTTATTTATATGGTATCCCCTTAATGTTTGGAGAAGCCAGAACTACGCAGAACAGAGATATGTTCAAGTGCACAACATTTGATTCGTATTTATCATGCAGAAAAAAGCATATACATAACCAACCATAAGAATGAATAGTTTACTTGATCTTCTTCTTAGGTCGGAGCTGGTTGCTGTGTCCACACTTTCGCTTTCGGCAGTTGGTTGCTCGGGGGGGAAGTCGAGCGTAGCACACTCGGCAAATAGACTTCTCACAGTTGTACTTGGAAGCCAAAGCCTTCAAAGAGGGCTCAATGATTCCACCTCGAAGTCGCAATACAAGATGGAGAGTAGACTCCTTCTGAATGTTGTAATCCGAAAGAGTTCGGCCATCCTCAAGCTGCTTACCAGCAAAAATGAGTCGTTGCTGGTCTGGTGGGATTCCCTCCTTGTCCTGAATCTTGGACTTAACATTGTCGATAGTGTCAGAAGACTCCACCTCGAGGGTGATGGTCTTTCCAGTCAAAGTCTTGACGAAACTAACAGTTAGTATTTACTCTTTGAAATGATATCCTGGATGCTAAACCCCGCTTCTACTCACATTTGCATTTTTTGTCTTCGTTGACCTGAACTTCCGTCAAATACAGATGATAGAAAAGTGAGGATGTTTCGAAATCTATTGAGTCGGTACAGACCGTGACTGCCAATCCCAAAATAGTAATAAGTGTGTTGACTTAGGTCAAGTGCCCTAAGTCATGAGCGGCTCATTTGCATGGGCAAGCAACGAGGGCTTATATACCAAAGCCGATGGGACTTTACAGACACACAAATTCATCATGAAACTATATACTGAGACTTGAACACTCATAGACATTAGTCTATCAACTATCAACTGAAATACAAGATGTATTTAGTTATTAAGCACGAGGTGATTGATATCTGATTAGGCTGAAATAGTAGTATGCGCCATCTGCCACCTTAGGTCAAGGTCAACAACCTCAGTTGTGCACACATTGCACGGCACGAAAGGTTGTCTGTCTAGCTTACTCATTTAGGTGCATTACACATTCGAAGTGCATTTATATGCAATTTCTGCCACACTTGAGAGTATATTCTTTTGGTTGTAGAAATACCCTTGGAGGATTGTATCGGGACCTTCAAAGAAATATGTCAAGTTCGGTTGTCGAGAGATGTCGACCAGTGACTTCACCAGAGGCCGATCCTTCAACTCTGTCGTCGTACAAGCAAATCATTGTCAACAAGACAAACATCTTCCTCAAAGTCAACTGGCAACACAAAGTCCTCAATGGAGTCGTTAATTTCCATTTGGATGCCGCTCCCTCGAGTAGTGATGTTTCCGAGTTGGTACTGGATACTTCATTCTTAACTGTGACCAAAGTAGTTTTCAATGGGCAAGTGATAGATGACTTTCACAGTCAACCCAGAGTCGAGCCAGTCGGCTCTGCTTTGGTTTTGCCTGTTTCAGGGTTCAATGAAAAGGATAACAGTTTGACTATTGACTTCGAAACCACGGATAAATGTACAGCTCTCCAATGGTTAACACCTGAGCAAACAGCCGATAAAACGGCGCCGTACTTATTTTCGCAATGTCAAGCTATCCATGCCAGGTCTCTGTTTCCTTGCTTCGATACACCTTCCATAAAGTCTCCTTTCTCTATTAGTATTCAATCACTTTATGCTACTGTCTCAAGCGGAAATCCAGTTGAGAAGTCGAAAGTTGAGTTCCCTGAAGGTTTCTTTGGATCATCATGTGGTCCGATATATTCTTTCGAGCAAGAAATCCCAATCCCCTCATATCTATTTGCAGTAGCAAGTGGAGATGTTGAATCAGCAGAAATTGGACCTAGATCTTTGGTATACAGCGAGAAGAGTCAGCTTGCTGCTTGTAAGTTTGAATTTGAAGAAGATACTGAAGGCTTCATCAAAATTGCGGAAAAGATTGTGTTTCCATATGAATGGAAAACATATAACGTGCTTGTTCTGCCCCCATCATTTCCCTATGGTGGAATGGAGAATCCCAATATAACATTTGCAACTCCTACGCTCATATCTGGAGATAGGCAGAATGTAGATGTGTTGGCTCACGAACTTGCTCATTCTTGGAGTGGTAACCTTGTTACAAACTGTTCTTGGGAGCATTTTTGGTTGAATGAAGGCTGGACTGTTTACCTTGAACGACGCATTATTGGTGCCAGTTATGGAGAAGCACATAGACATTTCTCAGCTATTATTGGTTGGAAGGACTTGGAATCTGCTATTGATGACCTGGGTGAAAATGCCGAACAGTTCAGTAAACTTGTTGTTGATTTACAGGGTCCAAAGGATCCGGATGATGCTTTTTCAACGGTTCCTTATGAGAAAGGTTTCAATTTCTTGTTTAGCATCGAGAATCTAGTGGGGGGTATCGAATCTTTTGATCCGTTTATTCCATATTACTTCAAGAAGTTCAGAGGGAAGTCTGTGGATTCTTATCAGTTCAAAGATGTATTGTATGAGTTTTTCCATGATAAGAAAGCACTTTTGGATTCGATTGACTGGGACTCCTGGTATTACAAATCTGGACTACCTCCTAAACCGAAATTTGACACTTCAATTGCGGATGCCTGTTATTTGTTAGCCGAGAAGTGGTTGGATGCTACCATAGCAGGTTCTGGTTTCAAGCAATTCAGTAGATCAGATATCGATGGCTGGACTTCTACTCAGTTGATTGTTCTTCTTGATGCTGTTGCTGATGGATTTGATAAAGTAGATGTGTCCACGATGAGCGCTGCTTCTGCTCTTGATCAGGCCTATAGTGTTTCGACATCTACAAACCCGGAGGTTATATCTCGATGGTTTCGTTTTGCTATTGGAGCAAGACTGCAGAATGAGTATCCTCGGCTTGCGGAGTGGTTGGGAACAGTAGGCAGAATGAAATTCGTGAGGGCTGGTTTCAGACGACTTAACTCTGTGGATCGAGATTTGGCGCTAAAGACATTTGAACAGAATAAACTGTTCTACCACCCTATATGTCGTGCCATGGTTATGAAAGATCTCAAGTTGAATTAATAGGCATTGGTATTATAATGATTCGAAGGTATCTACGACTTGAACTAGCGTTATTGAAATGTATATATACTGGTAGACAGACAACTACGCACTCCAAACACTGCCAATTAAAAGCATCTTAACCATTATTCGTAATAATCAACATTTCGACCTGAATAGTAATAAGGTGAAATATGGTATTCATGAGACATCGTAAAGTTATCTAGATGTGTTATCACGGTTATGAATAATGCAGGTTGTGCTTTGCTAATTGATTAGTCTTCGATCATTTTGGTTGTTGTTTAGCATTTGCATTTTTTCGCTGGATGTGTTGCTTTTTCCCAGCACCTCGCTTTCTCTCCTCTATCAAGACTATCTGATCACCAACCTTGAGTTCATGAACCTGTAAGGCAGCTCTCAATGTTTGAGCATCGATGAAATCAACAAACGCACAATTTTTTGATTTTTCAACTTGGAAGTGAGTGAGAGTACCAATCTTCTCAAGAGCTTTTCTGAGCAAAGCATCATCGACTCTGCCAGAGACATGCTTGATGTAAGCTGAATGGTACTCGGGGGGGCCCGATTTTTTAACACTCTTCTGGTTCGCAATAGTGATGGCGCTAGCTACCTCACCAACTGGTGGCGGCGGGAGTGAGTGCTGCTGGGAAACGGCTGGTGTCGACGTTGCAGTAACATCCGATACGTCAGAAGACTTCTTAGAACTCTTCGAAACCAAGGCTGCCCATGACAAAGGTAGAGATGGAGTAGAAGTGACGGGATCAGATGCAATGTCCGACTTTTCATCTTGCTCACCCTGGCTCAGAACAGGCTCCGAGTCTTCTGACACATTAACGCTTTCAAACTGGGAACCTTCATCAGCAATAAGAATCTCGGGACTCGTTTGAGAACGATCTTGCGATACAATGTCTGCATGATTGGCCACATCAGACGACGACGGGTCGGCAGTTACATACTCAGGCTCATTCACAATTGCTTGGGGGTCGTGAGAACCACCGTTAACAAGCTCTGGATCAACTGTATGTGTGTTCTGAGAGGAATCTCTATCAGTAGGTTCATCCACATTTTCGTCAAAATCTGAGATGTCCTCCTTCAAAAATCTGAAAATGTCGTTAAGAACAAAATATCCACGAGGCTGAGGAGCCAGGAAGAAAGTTTGTGCAAACTTCTGAGATGGCCCACCATTGTTTGACATCTCGCCAAGGACTTGAATTATTGCTCCATTTTCAGCAGAGGGCTGGCAATCCACATTAGATACGACGACTTTACAATCCTTAAACCCGTGCTCCTTTATCTTTTGCGCAATCTGTACTTGGCCGCTACAAGATGACGCAAATTCTGCCTCGATTCCATGGATCAAAGTAGATGTCTTTGTGTAAAACAAGTGTAACTTATGAGGTTGCTCATTGAGAAAAGAGTAATACTGCTGGAGAAATAACCATCCGACTTCAGTGATATCGGGTTGGGCATTGTCCGTACTGGAAGCAGCAGGAATGTTTGTCGAAGGGTTTTCAGTGACAGTCGTCATCTCAAATCTTAACTACAAATTAAGAATCAAACAATAAAAGTGCAAGACGGGTGACAAATCACAGCTTTGAAAGCCAAATGATTCGATAGTCTTGGACTAATTAGCTCGATATCGAGTATATAGTTCAGAGCCAGGTAGATGGCCAAATTGGAGAAATCGAAGCCAGCTTTGACTGACCAATTGAGCCCGTGGGGCTCAGGGCAATTTATATCTAAGCCAAAAAGGTTTTACAAACGATTCAGAAGTAGTACTCTTCTTGAAGCTACAACAAATATGTCTCAAATATTATTAGTGCAACTAATCTATATCCAAATGATATTTAAGATTCACTCCACATTGAACCAGTAGTTAATCTTCGGACTCCAATTCAGATAAATCAATCTCAGCATCCGCTTGACGGAACAAGAATGGTCGCATATCGGATTCGTAATAGGATGGTCTTGGGTCTCTGTGAGGGTTTCGACGAAGTACCTTGTCGAAATAATTCTTATATACATCTCCGTCGAAGTTTCCAATTGGAGCGTTGATGTAAAAGTCGCTCAAGTTGAATGCGTCAGTCAACCCTATAGCCTGGTCTCGCACCTGCTTGCAATAGAAGTTAACGTAAGTATTAACCTGATCTAACTCCGAGGACGACAAGAAACCATACTTCAAGAAGATGGCGCCTTCATTCTCAAATGACCAGAATGCAAAAAGAAGTGCCACTTCTAGAAGCACAGCCTTAATCGCTGGACCAGCAGACTTCTCAATCTTGTTAAAGAGAGACCTAATAAGGTACAGTCTAGTATGTATTCTAGCGATATTGAATCTTTGCTGTGAAAGTTCCTCAAACGCCTGAGTGGCATTTAATCCCTTTTTGGTCAAATTGATATACTGATCAACAGTCTGGTTAATAATCTGCGACGAAACAGACTCCCAAGCCTCTATGATGACTTTAGGATCTCGAAGATCACGACCTCCTAATTTAGCATTCTTTAACTCATTGGCTCTAGTGAGGTAACTGACGGCTGCTCCAACAGTTTTACCGTTTCGAAGACTGAGGCCACTCTGAATCAAAGCTCTACCAGCAGAAAGAGTGAGAATATTGTTATCACCCTCCCAGGTACAGTTCACAACCCAGTCAGCATATCCTTGACCAAAACCATTATAACTGGAGTACCCATGTCCTCCACAAGCCTGTCTGCACTGATCAATAATTTCAGCCGTTCCCCAAGTAGAGAATGCTTTTAGACCAGCAGAAACTGAGAAAAGTTCTTTCACATCCTCAATTGCACTTAGAAGACCAGCTTTATCGTCAGGATTGGCATTATCTAACTTCGCGGTAGCATTGTAGTACACATCATAAAGTTCCTCAGCTGCAGCCCGCATAGCATAAGCATAAGCCAACCGGGGCATAAGACGTCGCTGGTGGTATGTGTAGTCTAAAATCTTAGTTTCGGGAGCATCGGCAACTGAAGAGAATTGACGACGAGCAGCGGCATATCTAATTGCAATAGTTAAAAATCGCTTGGCAAAGTGGTAGGAGTCACTAGCCATTGATACACGACCTCCAATTAATGCTCCGTATGCCAACTGAGCAAGGGGAGGCTGGGTCACATTTCCGTCACGATCCACCTTGGCGTACTTCATCAGCATAAACTGTCTGGGAATTCGAACGTTCGAAAACTGGATCCAACCGTTGTCAATACCATCACGGCCCATCTTTTTGCCAATATCACCAATGGCAATCCCTGCCTTCAACGTATGATCATGGAGGTTTCTCAGAGGTACGACGAAATTCTTCACTCCGTAGTCCTTTCCATCAACAATCAATCGAGCAAAGCACAAAGTGTGTGTTGCAGTGTGAGCTGCACCCCCAATCCACCACTTAGTGGCAGCAAGATGGGGTGTATTAATAATAAACTCGTCAGTAGATTTATCAAATGTAGCTGTGGTTTCCAAACCAGCAACATTAGAACCATGTCCAACCTCTGTCATCGCGAAACATCCAAAGAATTTTTCTAGGTTTCCAGCTCCTTGTCTTACCCAATAAAACAATTGCTCGCCGGTACCAGATCCACGGACTCCACTGAGGAAAAGACCAAAATGCACACCGGTTCGTGTATACGCACTCGGATCAGATAATCCGATAGTTCCCAACCGCCTCTGAATATCCTTCTCATTCTCAGCATTGTTGACATACTGCGAGATCTTAGCCACACGACTCATTGTAACCTTTCGAATATCCTCTTGATCCAAGTCATAGAAATCATCGTTTGAGAATACAGGATCTCTCTCGACTTCGTTCATGAAAGCTTCGAGTTTCTCAGTGCTTTCCTTTCCACCATCAAGGAAATAAGTAAGCTCACGAACATCAAACTTGGTGTTTGCTCGTTCCTGAGAAAGTGCCTTAGATGGCTCAGTATAAGTGTTGTAGTTCTTGCCATCTATAACCACATTGGCAGTGGCATTCGCCTGAAGCTGCATTTTTCCTGACATCGTTGGAATATTGTGATGCGTGAACCTCCCGATTTCTACAAAAAATAGGCAATGTAGTAGTCGATACACTAAAACGCCTGAACAATAACTTAAGATGTCGCAGGAGTCTAACTGATTTTTGCGGGGAATCGGCTCTTTTATATAGGCTTAGTTCCTCGGCTCAACTGCATGTGGAAACATCTGGGGCCCCGGCCGATGCGCGTAGTCACCTGTAACATGTTTATACGGGGTGCCCTTGCCCTTTCCATATGACCTCGGAGTAATTATGTTTGTGCCTGAAGAGATCAGCTAGCTGGTTGCAGCGGCTTGTCGATAGTTGTAAAATAAACATATGTCAAGTTGCCGAGGTCCTAGAGGCTAACAGGTGAGGTCCCTACGAGTCAGAACATGAACTCAAGAGTTTGGCAAGTCCATCCTGGCACCTTCAAAACTGGAACTCACTACTGTCTTCATGTTACCATGAATCTTTTAGGTCCTTAATTAGATCTTTACTACAATCCCCGCAGTCAATACAGGCTACCCTTACCTACACGGCCATGGACTAACTCCGTCCCTCCAATTGCACGTGAATCTAAGAAAACCCGCCAAAGCATAAGGTTCATTCAGCCAGTTTTGGAAAATCGTAAGATTAGTTAGACATGTAATCATTTATGGAGCTATAAAATCTGAAAAATAATACCATCTGACTATTGAAACATCACACCATTCCTTTGTTTTTTGTTGTAACTCAAAGTGGACCACTAAGGTCTTCTCAAATAGGATCATAAATCAACGCTATTTGCTAAGAAGTAAAGTTTCACTTTGCACAAACAATTCGCACACTTCTTCGTAGAGATCCTCTTTGAGAGCTACACTAACCAGCTTTTGGCCTGACTCGTCCCAGTTACGACTCACAAATTCATTCCATGATATAGACATTGGCGCTGAAACTCCAAATGCGGCAAGGTTGGCAGCACCTTTGGCGCATGCATCAGCAAGATCTAATGTGAATGCACCCTGTGATGGCATTAATACTTTTGTCATGGCAGCACAAATAGCAGCATTCCTACTTGAACCACCAACAAAATATATTCGTCTAGGATACCCATCCGAACTGGTTAGCATTGGAGCCAAGCGGTATCTTATACTAAGAGCTTGTGACTCAAGGATGCGGAGTGCATCATCGTCAGGCTCTACCCACGAGCTACTTGACGCGTCCACGACTTTTGGTTTCACTTCATCCGGTGACCAAATATATTTCCGAATAACGGAATTGCAATCGGGTATAATTTCGCTCAACGGGAAATAAAATCCAATGCATGTGTCATTATTTCGATAAATTGGAGGAGTTTGTTCGACGATCTTGCTGAAGTTCTCCCACGACATCGACTCCTCGTCACCGTATTTCGCGTTGATCTTGTCACGAATCTGCTCTCTAGCCAGAGCACCATTACAGTAACATAGCATGCCCATATAACCTCCTCCAGCGGGATGTGCAAACATATGGTACATGCTGGAGGGTACATACTTCTCGGTTACAATCAACGCGGTAGTACTGGTCCCAAGAGAAATAATAACATCATTTGCAGTTAATGGCAAAGACAATATAGTTCCAGGGTTGTCGCCAGTAAATGGAATTATTCTGCATGTATCTCTGAAACCATACTTCTTCTGAAAGTATGAGCTAACCGTATACTGATGCCCTTCCCTAGCGTTCTTTGCTACTGGGCCAAGTTTCTCTGATATAATTTCAAAGTTATCAATCAATTCAAGTAGTTCCCTGGACCATCTCTGCTTCTCAATCTCCCATAAATTCATTCCGCATACGTCACTTACATCAAGATCCACGTACTGGCCAGCCAATACACTGGCAACAAACGACGAAACCAAAGCAATTCTAGTTGTCTGCTCGTAAATTTCCGGGCTTGATTTCTTGAGCTTTAAAATCTGTGGCCCCGTGAATCTATGATGTGCACGGCTCCCCGTGAGAATTGCTAATTTTTCTTTCCCCCCAGCAGCTTTCTCGAATTGAAGACATTCATTTTCAGTACTGTGATCCTGCCAATTAGGACTTCTATCCCAAGCAAGACAAGGCCGTAGTTGTACAGACAAATCAAGTTGAGGGTCTAGGCTTCCTAATGCAATTTCGGCCCTGCTGTTCCAGAAAATACTACCATGTTGCTGGCACGCACCGCTGATTCCCTTTATATGAGACAAGTCAATACCACACTCAGAAACAAGTCTGGAAAACAGCAGATCTAGAGCATCCAACCATAGAGCCACCGGAGTCTGAACTTCTTTCGCTCCGCTGTCAATATAAACTCCTTTGACAGTTTTGTATTGAGGGAGATCATTATCGAATTCGACCTTTGCATGGAAAAGATGCTGAAGTTTGGAGTTAACAACAATACCTTTCAATTGCTGGGTCGAAAGATCCAGTCCTAGGTAGAGATCATCCATATCAATCGCTACTCTAATAAGTTCCTGGAGTTAACCACTCCAAAGGATTCTTGTTATATGACCGCCAAGGCAGTGTTACAATCAAATGTGCCAACACAAAAGAGCCCACCGCCACGTATACAGTAAAATCGACTCGATCAAAAATGAGTCCACTTAGAAATGAGATAATACCGCCAGCAACCAACACTATCAGCTTATACTTCTCTGCTTTTTGCTGCCCACTGAAATCAATAGTTCCTTCAAGTGATTTTATAATTTGATCCATCGCTAACACAAAGACAGGGTGCTATATATATATGTAGTGATATAACCCGATAGGATAACCAAAAGTTAGAAGCGGCAGAATTATATGCGAGTGATGTGGGGGGTCGGGTAAATTGGATAAATAGACCTAACGGAGCAAACACAGATATCATCATAACAATCTTCGCGTAAGAAACTTATTCTTCGGGTTCCTTATATATGATCTTTCTTTATTATACCCAACTGGAGACTTGTTTTTTATTAGGCAAGAAAAGAGAGGGACTCGTTCATGCCTCGAATTTAGCCACGCTCTGTATCTATGTACTCAAAACAATGACAGACAAGTATTTTCTTGAGAATATGCTAGAACAACTTGCCTGCTATAGAATCAATTTTTCACGAATCAGAATCACTTTGATTCTACCTTCCGTCAAAACAGAACAGGATTATCGGAATCAAGCAAATTCTATAGAATTAACGTTACAGATCAACCACTTACAGTAGAGTAGATTCGCCCCCTGCCCTGATTACATAAGGTTTAATTCCTGAGTGTCGTTATAGCCGAAATACTAGAACTCCTTCACTAGTACATCATCATTCTCATAGCAGTTTTCCTCTTCTTCTGTGTCATGTTTTTCCTCCCTTCCTCCATCCTCAGTCCTCTAAAACGGTATTTCCCTCGCTTCTTTGCCAATAGTGTCGTTATGCGGCTTTATGCGCGTCTCATGTGGAGGTTAACTATCCTCCTCATCAAATGTAATGCCAGAACTTTTAATATGCCGGAATGAATCTCGGGGAAATAGAATTGGTACAAAGTTGCAGTAAATAACACAAAAGGAATAAAGTGATGTTCCTCAGACGAAAAACATAAAGAATCAATAGTTCCAAGCATGAATCGTAACTATCACTACTGTTCATGATTGCTTGATTGATAATTAATCGTCATACTCAAGCACCTATATCGCTAATCAAAAAGGGACCAGTATGTATTATGCTATATCATTATTGATATTCACATAGAAGAAGAGTCAAATATCAAATAGAAAGCGCAATTCAACTAAGATTGTCCCAGTTTTAGAAATCCCCCAAGTATTTCGTGGTGCGGCCCCGTTCTATTCCTTTTAAGACAGCCTTAGCCTCGCATATTTCATTTTGACAATTCGAATTCAGTCCATCAACCCTAAATATTACTATATAGCAGAGGAGGAGAGTGTGAGTTGGTGGTACAGTTACTGACTAAGTCACATTGATCTTGGGTGTCCGCTGCTCATGTAATAGTCAGTAGGCTTTCGAATGTACAAGAGCTGAGCTTATTACCCGATGACGTATTATATTCATGTGGGAATGACGAAATACATGCATCGGTGACATATCGTTCGTCGCCCTTACAAAGTAATGAATTAGATTTACGTCAAGAGGAATCTTATTTTAACCCTATTATCAACCTAACCCTACTTCTATCAAGCCGCAAAAAA
>JAKTZE010000044.1:0-16589 GCA_030578775.1 Sugiyamaella chiloensis | reverse complement strand
AATTACTCAAGACAGATTGTTATCTCTACCTCACATTGGCCACTCATGGGCCACCGCAGATCCTTATGCAAGGATGGATTAGGCATAGCTTCATGCACGCAGGAACCCTTAAGCCTGATCCTTGTTAGTGTGGTAGCAAGCGAACTGGGCCATCTCTTCGGACCCTCTCGCGTTGATAGTTTGAAGGACAGAGATAAACATCTTCTATTATTTCAAAAATCGAGCTGGTTTACAACTGCTTCGTTCGAATAGCACGTTGACTTAATTGTAGATAATCATGCAGGCTTGACAGCAGCGATCGGCAGATCAATACACCGCATTGCCGTACCGTAGATGCCTGGATAAGCAACACGTGAAATATAACAAAACGCGGTTATTGGAAAGGAAAAATGAACTGAACTGCCCTTGGAGTAAGAGTATGAAAGCTTTCAGATATTTTTTCGTTGTTGTTGCAAATGGTTTTCGTGGCTCAAATGTAACCACACCGACCTTGTAGTTTCCACACCGACCTTGTAGTTTGGCCCACTAACCGCTTTGTACCTGGGATGTACCGATAATGTATGACTTGGGGATTACAGTTTACATTACGTGCCTAGGAGCTACAGCTGCATTTTGTAAAGCGTGATCAGGTAAAGATGCATGATGGAAACGTCGGTTTTTGTTTCATTCATTTGGACGATGATTTTGAAAGTATAAGGTCGGCATAAAGCAGACACCTCGTTTCCCAGCTGAGGGGAAACAGCAAATCAAGTTAAAGCTAAAAATAAATAAAATATCATGCCCAGCAGAAGAGATCGACCAAAGATATTCCATTATGGATCCCGTCTTTAATGCTGTAGAATTGCTTTTTCCGGGATCTAGTTGGGTGGCGAATGATAAACAACTCTAATGACCATCGCTAATGTCACTAAACTAGCGTGATCTTCATAATCGCAGCTGTCAGAAGTTCAGCGCCAAGTATAAACGGAATACGTCTTCCGCTTTCAAAAGAAAGCTCTTTGTCTTCGGGAAATAGAGTCAAGCTTTGAGCAAGAAGACAAGGGACTTAAACGAATTCCAGCGGCCAATTGCTTGGGCAAATGGTAGGGATGAGAGTTCTATACCGTATGCATATCCACCACGCTATGACCAATTCCGAATCAAGGGGTTGGGAATTGCTTTTTTTGTTATTTTGTTATTTTGTTTTTCGGTCTTTTCTTTTTCTTCTATTCCGAGAAGTGAAATTCGACTTGAATCAACTCAAACATCCCTGTTAAAATTAAAATAAGTTAAATCTATTTTTGATAATTAATAGTTGTATATTACACAATCTGCCCCTCATTTTGACAGAATCCGACGAAAAATGGTTCTACTATGACAGAACCACCACGTCCGCCAGGTACTCTCTGGGTGGCGATGTTTCACATCCCAATTCGACTAATCCGGACACTAGCCTTTTTGAGAGTTTTGTAAATAATCAACAAGCGGAGATAGAAACATCCTTGGCGATCCATAATAGCCTCGAGATTCACAACCTTGTGAAAAGAATATAAATTGACCACGAATCCCTGATCTAACTCTTCATCTTCACTTTCACTTTTCTTCAAAACTCAGATTCTGGGCAATGATTTTGAATGGAAGTAAGATCCTCTTGTAATTAACATTGCACTTGATGGGAGCAGAAGGAACTGACTTGATGGATATGTTGGTTGCACAATGTATTTGGACAGTCACATCTTTCGTTTGACTTTTGACTATCAGGACGATTAGTTCTAAGCTCGAGGTCAGCCTGGCAAATCTGATTCTTTGGCTTATTGACACCGGGGCCGGAAGATATCCGGGGTTCCTCAGTTCTCAACGGGATTCTTAGGGTTTTAGCGGACTCTCTGAAACTTTGAGAGGGCTCATTGGGCCCAAGGCTCTTGCGATAACCCACAAGCGCTAAGAGTAAATGACACCCGTTTGGCTGATCACTTAAGGTCGATACTCAAGTACTAAAAAACAGCATCGATACACCGATGTAAGGACTGCTTACAGGTTCACTGATAGTCAAATCAAGTAAACAAAAGGTGCAATGGCAAGAGAATGCAATACCCGAATAGTCTCATAAATCTGATTTATTTGGCCGCGAGGGGGGAAGCTTTTGTTTCCCAGTGATTTACTCAATAGACTAATTTATTAGTCCGCTTGGTGCTGAGGGGTTCTCCAGTTTCGGCTGGGGACCCCTCTTCTGCGTAAAGTAGAAAGTAGGGTTGGGGTTTGTAATACTAAACAGATGAATGTATGCTTGGGCGATTTCTGTACATGTCAACGGATCAGGCGCGTTTTTCCCAGTAAATTCCATCACTTCAGGTTCTCAATAGGTAGCTTGTCTTGAGTTCTGAATTCTGTTCTTGGCTGTGCAATTTTGAAGAAATCAATTAGGTGTTTGACAATTGCTATTGGTTTTGTCAAGAGATCGATGTTAAGCTGTCAGAGAAAGTTGCGCATCGACATTGTCGAAATCACTTCTAATGGTGATTATATCGAAATGCAATCTGTAATGGTTAGGGCAAATGATAACCCCGACTATAGGAATATTTGCAGAACGGGGTCTGTACTTGTGATTACGTCACACGGTGTATGCGAAGTTACTCTCGAATGTTTTTGGGCCTACGCTGACCTCCGAGTATTCGATTGTCAGATATCGTGTTGACTTTCAATTGATTCAATACTTGGATTTCTCATGAAGCATCTCTGTAAGCTTTTTGAATTTTGAAGAAAAAGTACACGATTCGGTTTTATGTAGTCGGTAACTTACTAAGTGTACAACGGTAAATGTTGGGCATGCCATATACCAGCCCCAAACAAACACAGCTAAAGAATCGTCAGAATTTGCAAGATTCTGATAGAATTAGCGTTACAGGTTATCAGTGAGGTTAACCACTTAAATTGAAGTCAACTTCGCCCCTGCCCTGACTATGTAACGTTCACTTCGTGGGTGTCGATGAGCTATATGGAGGTTAATTATCCTTCTCATACTTATTCACAATTCTATTCCTTAAAGGAATTTCCTTTCAACTTGCCGGAATGGATCTCGAGGAAATAGAATTGGTACAAATGTTGTAGTAAATACCCTGAAAGGAATAGTAATATTATTCAGACGAGAAACTATAAGAAGCAATAGTAACAAGCCATAAATCGTAGGTAGGTACCTTGCTACTGTTGTGCAGTTTCAAGCAGCAGAGCACTACTGCACAGCAGCGAGTAGAACAACATAAAATATGTGATTATTTAACCTGAATCCCCGCTTATAGAAGTATTTGAAATCAGTAGGGTAATTAATATAGCTCTTTGTTGGATTTTTGCTCATAGTAAAAGTCGTTAACTGTACTGTAATAATAAGGTACGTCAAAAGGTGGGCATATCATTTTGCGTGCTGAATACCTATAGGTTACTTACCCTAATAATATATGACCGGCTTTAGTAGCATTTATTATTGTCACGGAGGAGGTTGTACGTCTGTTCTTACGTGAGTTTCCTCCAATTGGCTGTAAATTCATGCAATCGTACAAATTTCAAATGTGATCACCGAGAAAGTATCTTTCTTTCATTTAAATATTGTTTTGTTTTATTTATAAGCAATGGCGGACAGCTGTCTCTGGGAACTCTTCCTTTGATTGAAATGAAAACATTTATTTCTTTCAGTTGTGAGCAGGTTGTTGAAGGACGAACGTTGAAGTGCTATCAGGGCAAGGGCAAACCAATATCCACCTTAGCAACGCTCTTGATTCAAGCTTGGATGATTCGGGTACTGGGTACCAGTTACCCTAACCCAAGCCAATATCGGTTATTTATTTGTTTAGCTAGATGTGTTGACGTATGCAGATAGACATCTGCTACCCCTTACTTTTTCTTATATTATTCAAAACAAACAAGCCGGTTTTTCGGAAAACTATCAAATTCTTAACATTAACTCAGACTAAAGTAACTTTTTATATTAATTGTATTGCAAGGCACTCGTGTTAAACTGAATTATATTATCCTACCCAAACGCTCTAATGTTTATTGAATATCCTTTTATTTAGACATTATCATAGGAATATTTACGTGTGCATATATCATGTGTTGACTAAATATTACCCTAACCCAATTCAATGTCAAAAAGATTTTAAATTAGCTTGTAATGATGTCTGAAATGCTTAAATAAAAGAGAAATACAAAGGGAGTGCTTTCAATAGAGAAAAAATGATTGAAAATCAAATATTGGTAAAACAAGCGCTTTTAGAAATTAATTTTAAACACATCACGTGATGATATTATAGGGTATGGGGTTATATATAATACATGTATGCATCCATCTGTCTTAAATTCCTTAGTATACAATAAATACGAATTATTATAATCTGGTGTTACGTTAAATGTTAGAAAGAAGTAACCGGTACTGTTAGTAAAGTACTAAGTGCACACCAATTGCTTGTTCTGCAATGACATGAAATGCCGTCCAACTATAATAATTATCATTTTGGTGTTCTTCAGTTGCCCGCGTAGTGTCCAAGAGATCATCATCACTTCTAGAGCCGTTGACTGTTATTTCAACTAAATATTTAGAACCACCCCAACTAGGACTTAGTTTACGAAGATATGATGTGGAGACAACTAAAATCTTGCTGTAGTGTCTTCTTCAATACGCCCGATATTATTCTTAGTATACAACTTAAATGAGGCCACAGGTAAATAATAATAATAATGATTAATAGGGAATTCAGACTATTATATAATTTACCCTAAACCTTATCTTGAGATAATAACAAAAAGAGGAAAGAAACTTGTTTGATTGTAATTAGGTTCGCTACACAACTAGCCAATAAGTGCGGCTGTCCCAGGATTAAGTATGGAGGATGGAAAATGAGCTATCAGTCCCGATTCAATCAATATGATTGAATACATTTATAGTTCTGCAGCCTTAGTTATGCATCCTGGAAATTCACGATGATAAACTGTATTACGTAAACGTAACTGACGGTCTTTCTAGAATACAGCGAGCGGCGTCACTAGAACAAATGCAAAGATCCGTGCTTCAGCAGATAACCGAGAGTAGTCAGTAACATACCATGCCTGAGTTATTGAACTTGATCAAAAGGGCATAGAACTATTTGAACACACTGATCGTCACAACATTAATTATCATTATAAAACATTATTATCATTTAAACCCAGGAAGAGGCAGTTTCACAGGGAATGGATAGAGCATTTATTAAAGCGCTCCTCATTTCCTTTGAGGTCATCTCGTATTGATCACCTTTAAAGGTTAAAATTTTCAGATGCCAAAGCTCAAGCTCGTCTCTCAGGGCAAGCCTGAACATTCTGAAATCCACAGCATCCACAGCTTCTCCATTCCTAAATTGCCAACGAATTGATGCACGAATTCCAGCCTTAGGTATCACTTTAGCTACCGTCCTCTTTGATTCATTGACTAATACAATGCATTCTGCAAACACAATTAGCCGAATGCATTTATCTTTTGGTGGGCTGGCAGCTACCGTCATCTCTACTGCGAGACTTCTTGCTAGACCGCCAACCGACAGTGTCGGTATAACACCTTTGAGAGATTTTCGACAAACAACATCACCGAGCCTCGCAGGCCCCGCCGATTTACTTTGTAGAGTGTCAAGGTACAATCTCTTCATTATAACAACACTCGAGTCACAGATAAATGTGCCAAAAGTATTGGGTAGCTTGAATATTTTTCGAAGATTGGAATGCCGCTGCAATCGGATTTCCAGAGGGAGTCTGAATTCAAATTCTTTGCATAATCGTACCAATCTTAGATGAATATCAGTGAGAGACTCCAACATCGAATACATTTCCTGAAAAAAAATTCTATATTTTCGAAGCCTCTCCAAAGGTAATTCCAGGTAATCAACAATACTTACCAGAGAATGATTCTTCAGGCGAGCACGATTCCTGAACCAATCTCCTGTTGGATGAGGTGAAGCAATAGAGCTCTGGATCCATTCCTTGAGTTGCCAGATCGGCTTCTGACATACCTTCGCATAGGAAAGATACGTGAGCTCAAATTTCTGCATTGCTTTCAGAAATGCGTAAGAAAACGACCACATATCCAGTTCTTGATTAACAATGAGTTTATCAATACCAGATTCAACAATTGGTAGCATGATCTTTGAATGGAATGCCAGTATGTCTGCCATATGATCCGATACAAATCTGACTTCCTTGGGGAGCTTTTTCTCTTTGCCGTAGAATTCGGCATACTCCTTTAGAAGCTTCACATAGTTCTTTTCATCTCCAAAGAAGCCGTTGAATTTATTTAAAACAAATGTCAAACTGATTTCTGGTGAACTATGACTTTCCTGTTGGACAAGGGCAGACATTTCTTCGAGGCTGCTTAACCGTTTGTGACTAACAAAACCCGGCCGTGTCGATTCTGCCATTGCAGAAGATGCTCTTGAAATACTAGACTGCAACGAGTTTGAGCTATAAGATATGCTTGATCTCACAGACTTTGATGAATTTGAAATCATAGATAGGGGCCTGAAACGATCCTTAGAAACGTGTCTTATCGAGCTAGGCTCAGGAAGGCTCTCAATAGTCGAGTCAGCAGCAATCTCATGGATATCAAGCAACATACCAAAGAGAAGTCGGCTTTTTGCAATCGAAACATCATCCAAATGGACCTGTATCATAGCGCCCTCTTGATCATCCGTCTGAGGATTCTTCAAAAAGGATCGTTTCAATACCAGAATATTCTCCTCCAGGGGCAAAACAGGCAAAGGAGGAAGAGCTGGCAGTGGGAGAGCATTGGTGAGATGCCTTTTGAAATTACTGATATCTTTAGGTTCTAGAGATGTGAGTATGTCTTCATCATTATCGTCAACACCTTCGTCACCTGACTCGTAATATTCATCCGCTGGCCGTCTCATTGAAAGCCGTTTAATGGATTTCATAGAATTGGTTCCCGTTGTAGAACGACTTGAAATCTTCTGAAGGCCACCTGAAGGATCCTTTGCTTTTTCGTTATTGAATCCCAAGCGACTCAGCATGATATCCACATATTCTTGTTTAAATTCTGGTGCTTTCTTGAAAAGGCTGGCCATACAAGGGTTACCTTCTAGATCGAGGACTTTTATTTTTCGATAAACCAGCAGCCTTGCAAGGTGATCTGGCCAGGCGGATATTCGATTGTCAGCCAGCTTTAAAATCTTTAAGTTTATGAGAGAAGTAGATAACCAATCATCGATATGTAATAGGCCCAAATTATTGGCAATCAAGCACTGAAGCGACGTGCATCGTTGGAGCCAAACCGGTAGACGGCCGGTCATGGCGATGGTCTCTACCGCAGCTGAATTTTGTGAAAGGTCCAAATAAGTGATTTTTGTGATATTATCAGGGACCCCGCCAGATGAAAGAAATGGAACAGGAAGAATATTGGAAATCCCAACTTCATCACTTGATTGAGCGGGCTGCTGCGGTTTCATATGTTGCACAATTTGAAGAGAATGAGCATTTATCGACATTTTAGATGGGCCGTGTTGATAATACTCTTCATCTTCACTTGCCCCTGTCATGGGACTACTTGCAGGAGAATCAAAATCAGACCGATTCTCAGTATCCGGCGATGATGCTGACGACGATTCGTAACTCAAAGTCGGAGGGGAGGAGTCTGACATGCTCTCACCACTATCACCCGATCTCATAGTTAACAAGTCATGAGAAACTGCAATCCTCTTTTCACTCACCGTTCTTCGATGAAAAGCAGGAAGTGGAGGTAGAGCAGGTGATTGTTCTTCGACTTCATGAACCACCTCAAGGTCACCCCCATTCCCCTTCCCAACAGATCTTGTAAGTCTGTGGTACGGATGTCTTGGGGGTGGCGGTGGAGGGGGAAGTACCGGTGGTGAACTTGGTACATTCATCATACTACTCTTGGAATTAAGCGTGAAAGAATGGTTTTCAAAAAGCACTTCGGAATTGTTTTTCACGGTCCTTATTGGGCTTGATATAGCCAGGCCAAGACTGTTTCGACTTTTGCTGGACTGCACCATTTCGCGATTATTATACGGTGTGCGAGCCAACAGATGGCCAAATACTATCACCGACTTAAACCACAAGTCACACTTCACGAAATAAAGAAGCCGAATTAAACATGGTTTATTCCAGCACATATATATATTAAAAAGTAACCACCTACCATAGCTCAACAGGCAATGATTGTCTCAGGTTGCATGGATTACGTCGCGCTTCCTCTCCAGTCCACAGTAATTTTCACGTAGAATTCGTTCTCTCGTTTATTTTTCCAAGCAAATTCTGCAGCCAATGTGCATATTGTATTGCCTGTTCCATAAAAGGGCGAGCTATATAAGTGGAACCGCGACGCATCATGCACATCCCACAATGATAAAGACCCATGATCATCAGTGGCCCCAGAGGCATCTGGGGAAGGGCCATTAGTAGTTTCACAATCAACAAAGGAAAACAACTTCCATAATGTATACACATTCGTTTATTGGATCGATTAGTGAATAATTTAAAACTGAATTTTCTGTTTCGCTAATTGTATGTCTTATTCATACCTACTGAAAAAAAGCTTCAGCAGGCGATCATGCACCTATCTGCAGAACCTGCAGGCTCTTTAGCATTGACCGTTGGCCGTTGATGGGCTGCCGTACATAATGTGCGGACACGGGCATCATATGTAAATTAGATAGAAAGCTTTCAATTGAAGGCGGATCACTGTAATTCAAATTATTCTATTTGGGAAAATTAGTAACGCCTTTGACCGTGCCGAAGATTTCGATCTAGTCGATACAGTTACTGATTTCGTAGCCCACTATTCAAATTGGAACTTGTCGAAAAAAAAGGGGGTACATGTATGACATAAGTGGGATAAAACTTTAAGGGGTAAAAAGCAGGTGTGTTTAAGGAGGTGAGAAAACAAAAAAAGGAATTGGGAGAGAGAAATCATCCAAGTGTACCCTTGCATAACGTTCTGGGAACGTAAAAAAGTCACCTCCCCGAACAGATCAATCAGTACTGAACTAAGTTAGCACCACCTGGTGGGTCGGTCTCCTTGTGGATCCTACTAGTCGCAAAGAAAGGCGGTTTTAACCTGCTCTGGTAAATTGCATTACGCATCATGTATGCAGAGGGAAAACAGGAGGATACGCACAGACACAGCAAAGCGGAAGAACTTATTTATTACATTTTATTGAGTTATATTATAATTGGGGACTCATTTTCTGATAAAAGAAGAGAATCTTCTCTGTATGTCTTAACTTGAGTGGGTCCAGACGCATGCCGGTCCAGTCTCCGAGATCGTCACGGGGCCTGCCTTAAATATAATTCTCTCCTGAAGATCAATGCGATATACGACGCATTGTCCTGCTAAGGATGAACAAATAATTGTATAAACTGTAGGGAATATCTACGCAACATTCACATGTATCTTTGCAGAGTAAATCGTATTACTTCGGGCGAAAGAGCAGGCTGATGATAGTTTAAGTGGATGCTAGACGCAGATTAGTGGGTTTTGACGCATGCGAAATGGTCCACCCTGCAGATATTGATCGGGTCGTTATGGCCACTCTTCCAGTCGAATTTAATGAAGACCGAGCTCTAAAAACAATGTGAATATGCCGAATGACATGTGAATATGAACCAAAATCCAGGAGATAGCTATCTAATAATATCAATAAAATACGATATTTAACCCATAAGATTGGCGAATACATAGATCAGACACCCACTATGGCCAACTTCCAGATATCAAATGATATCGCCGATCGGACCCTGGTAAATGCAATTATTACAGATCTGGGATTTTCACTTTATGGGCTCTGGATCTACCTCCTGCAAGACCAATATTGAACTTACATTATCCTCATCATTGCCAAGCATTGCATGCTCTGCAGGGTTCGCTTCCAAGTCTGCGAGCTCGCTTGCGTCTAGGTTTGAACTACCAGCAGTTAGACCCTCTCCATGGAGGCGTTTATATCGTGCCTCTTTCCTCCTGTCAATAAGGCCTGCAGTTAGATTGTGTCAATTATGAAATACTCACGTCTGTGATACCAAGCACAAAGCCCAATGGCTGATGAGCTACCGAACATGTTGCACTGAAAGTTAGAGGCTCAAATAAAAGAGTTACATACGACAATATCCATTGGATCAAACGTTCGGTAAGGCAGGAAGTCTTGTAGAAACTCAGAACCGACTCCCCCCATAGCTGTGCATACAACTAAAGTCATATTGATACAACGCTTCCTGGAAGTATCGACTATCCAATAGAATATCATTGAAAGTACAAAAAAAGTCACGAAATGCAACACCTTATCATGATGAAGGTTGACATCGGCAAATCCCAAATAAGCACTAACGAAAAGAAGGACCACGAAGGCTTATTAGAGCATTCATTAAACTACCCCTAGGAGAAGCCAAACAAACTTACCACCTGCAAAAGACGATCGAATTCGCATGGCCGGTGTCAGCAACTTGTGCTGTGTGGCCTGTGTGATATAGACGTGGTCAGGCTATCGCCGTCAGTCTTGATAATATATATTTCTGTAACGGGTGAGTGCATGTGCCCACCCTTGCAGGATGCCACGCGGTGTTACGCCCTTTAGAAACCGAAATACAAGTCAATAAGAGCTTCTATGTCAAGCATTTAACGTATTCCTAATCAACGAAATCAGAATAAATGAATGAACAGCTGAATTGGCTTGTGATATATCTGATCCCTTACTTGTGTTTCTATGTCGCTATTTCCGTTTCTGATTTCTGGACGCAACATCAGGGTAATATGTCTGTCTCCGCGTTTACATCTTTCCAAGGAACGCGTAATTGCTTCTCTCCATGTCAGCATTCGCGGATACAGGACATGCGGAGGTTCCAGACTTCAATGAAGAAAGCAAAGTCGCAGACAGAACCTCTTCCGACCTTCCCTTTGGTAACTTAAGCAATCATATGAATGCTCTTTCATCAGATTCAATATTTCTGCCTGTAGTTGGTGGTCCAAATTCAGGTTTACTGCCTACGATAGAGCTCGCAAATGCTGATTTGTCTCACGAGGGTACACGAAGACCTATTGTAGAGCATATCAGATACCAGCGCCTACAGGCTCTCACAGAACGATCATTACAAGAGTCAATTAAGTATCTTACTATAGATCGTCTAATGGAATGCTATCCTACCGTTGCAGCGTTATCAAAATCTCGACCATCTCTCGAACGGGCTTTGGCACAGATAACGGAATTCTTCTCCACTACAGCATCCAAGCAATTCAAAGCCGTATATGATGAACGGAATATTGGAGAAAAACTGAATGATCTTGAGGTTCTTTTAACCGAGGCGAATGCTAGAAAGAATTACGAAGATGGTGAGAGAATGGCAATCGACGAACCTGTTCAGGTGGATCAGCTCACACCGGAGCAGATAGTCAATTCCAATCTTCGCAACTCAAAACAGAAGCAAATTGAAAAATTGAGAAGTCGACTATATTCTATAAGGCAGACCAATGCTGATCTACAGGCACAACTGAGGAGCCAAGAGAGTAAGATATCGTCACTGTGTGGCTCTATAGAGAGTTCTATGATGCATCTCGAAGAGGCCGTCGCAGCCGTCGACACTTTGCCGACTAGAAAGGAGTTTGCAAACATAATGGTCGACCTCATCGACAAGACAACATGAATCAGGAGCATCAGTCTTGTAGTATATTTATATTTATATTTATTTATTTAATACACCCTTTATATTGTCTTTTGATTAATGGCTATCCAGAAGATAATTCGAGGCTTCAGCGAGATTGAAATTCCTCTTTTTCAAGGCATCAACAGCATCCCCCTTACTAAACCCCATGTTTACCAGCTCAGTAATCGCGTGTGAATGAGGGGTGAGTCTTTCAACACTCAGCTGTCTCACAGGTAAAGGTGCTTCTCCTATATCCGACGGAGCAGCAGCTGCTGACGTAGACTCACCAGAAATCTCTGTGTCATTACCGCCAGATTGGCCATTGAACACTTTGCTTACGTCTGTCTTCGTCGCAGTTTGAGGTCCACTGTTACTAGCAAATCCAGAAAATAGCTGCTCCCATTCGTCAGTGCTAGCAGGAGCTTGAGTTGCCTTAAAACCAGACTGATCTCCGCTTGCAGGAAAAGCACTGTCAAAAGTCGTGTCGAACTCATCAAAACCGGTCCCGTTATTCAAATCGCCCGACACATCACCACTATCTATATTGGCCTCGCTCAAGCCGCTGAAAGCAGAAGCAAATGGGTCAGACTCGCTATTCTTCGTAGTGGGGAACTGGAATGAATCGGCAACGGCAGTAGGTTGGCTGGTTGGAACAGCACGACTAGATGTCTGCTCTGTATCAACGTCACGGGATTCTGTATTGGTCACCCCTGCCAGGGAAAATGGTGAATCAGCAAAGAAACCATTACTTGAGACAGGAGGAGCATTAAATACTTCAGTTACCGGTGTCACAGAGGTTCCATAATTCTCGTTGTTAACATCTCTCGACTGCTCGGCACTATACAGTTCTCCGTTACCAGTTGACTCAGGAGTAACAAACTCATCACCTTTTCTTATGTCTTGGTCGGAATCTTCATCAGAACTATCATCCTGCTCAAGCTCTCTAATAGGGGGAAACTCCGAATCAATGCCCCCTATAGGTTTGGGCACAATATCAGAGGCAACTGATTGGTTATGCAGTTCATTCAATGATGGCTCAACACCAAAATCGCTACCCACAGCCTTGGTTTCGTCAAGCTCTTTTGTATTGACAGACTCAGAAATATCATGAACGGGAAGTGGACTAACCACAGTCGGAAAGCCACCAGGGATACCAGCCGGTAAACCCTCAGAGCTCACTTTGACGCCATCTGACTCATTGTCGTCTGCATCCACAAATTCAAAAGATTCTGCGCCGGACTCATGGTCACGCTGCCCGTCGATACTCCTTTCGTTATCAATTGAAGGGTCCTGAGACTCTTCTGGCAATCTCTCCATATCATTGGGTTCAGGCTCTGCTGCATTACTTAACGACTGTCTTTCTTCGACGGTGGACGACTCAGAAAATGGACCACTTACCTGATCTCTAGAAGAAATAGACCTGGTGAATGGATTCGAATTACCGGCAGTTCCAAATGCTTCAACTGGCTGACTATGTTCAGTCGGTGGAGAAAGGTCTAAACTATCTGGCGGTACAATTCCGGACACAGGGTCTGTAGTCGTTTCGGCCGGTGACTCTGGCCTAGACGTATCAAAATCACCCCTCACAGAAAGAGGAGCATTATTCTGAACTGAAGAAGTCACAGACGCAGGCCTGGCCAAGGGAAGGGTGAATGACGGGATCACAATATCTCTACCATCCGAGCCATTATATACACTGTAGTCAGATGTTGGCGGAGAGGATCCTGGAGTATCCTCAGTGTTGTTAACAGACGACCTTGCAGGCTCTACAGTAGACGGAGAAGCAACATTTAGTTGCTGAAATGAATCTTCAAAGTCATTGACATCAGAAGGAGAGCTGAAATAAGATCGTCCTTGTTCCGATATAGCAGCGCCTCCAAGACCACCCAATACAGCACCAGCAACCGCGACACCAGCAGTAAGACCTGAGCCATTGGCAGCAGAGGTAGGAATGGAACGTTGACTGGTACTTTCAGGATGGTTAGATACCGCTGTTACCGTATGCTGTTGTACAAGAGGCTGTGGCTGTTCAAAACCAGGAGCCAAACCAGCATGGCTGAAACCACCAGATGAGGAAATATTTCTTTCTTCAGCTAAAGATGAGAGTTCATTCTGGGCAGCTGCAATCCTAGATTCAAGATTAGCCTTGTCATTCTGTGCAACAGAAAGTTGTTGCTCAGTAACGGCTTTCAAATTCTTTTGTTGCTTAAGCTCTTTCTGCAACTGATCTAGAGTTTGTTTCAACACAGTGGATTGCTCGTTGGTATTTCTCACATTTTCTTTCAGAGAAATATTTTCCTGCTGATAACTAGCAAGCTCACCTGAAAGTTGTTGATATTGAGATTGAAGAGCACTGAGGCTACCTTCTAACATACCATGTTCTTGGGAAATCTTTGAATTTTCCTGTTTTGAAGACTCCAGTAGTTCCTGCACTTTGTGCACTTTCTGGACTTCATTGTCATAGCCCGCACGGAGACTAACAAGCTTTGACTCAATATCTCTACGTGATGCCACTACCCTTGCAAGCTCTGCCTCTGACTTCTCACGTTTTGCACTAAGTCCAGCAGTTTGAGCACTCAGAGAACTGAACTGATTCGACATGTTGGCAAGCTCAGTGGTAGCAGTGCTGATCTGAGATGTCGACTCTGGCTCATTATCAAATAGTAAGTCACGGCCAGAGCCACCCTGGGATTTTGAAGGTGGAACGGTGTCTCTCGCTGTATCAGGATTCACACGAGATACATTTTGCTCAACTTGTGGAATTGCATGTGGAACTTGCCGATTCTGCGATGTTTGGGGAGTCTGAGTTTCGGAAGCCAATGACTGCCCAAAACTGGAACTCGGAACGAACTGCCTTTGAGCAACTGGCCCCGCGCTAATTGTTGTGGTAGAAGGTACACTCGATGCTGGAACTGAACTTGTCGGCGGTGGAGGCGGGGACGCAAAAATATCGTTCAGCGATACCAAATCGTTAAGAGAGCTGGATGTAGCTCTCTGAACAGCAGGCTGTGCATTGGGTTGTTGCAACTGGGGTGACGCCGTGACGATTCTCGGTGCCTGTAGCGAAGGCTGCGCCAAAAATACCGGATTTGGCAACGCATTTCCTACAGTACTGGATATCGACGCTTGTCTAGATCCTCCATTTACACTTGCAAGAAGCGAAGCAGGCAGTGTAGATGGGATATCGCGGCCGGCTAACTTTTGTTGGACCAAATACATAGTAAGGGCAAATTCTGCTTTTGAAAATTCACCAGTATTATTCAAATCCGACAAGTCCCAAATTTGAGCAAGGGTATCCTCTGGGAGTTTAGACGTAGTCAAAAACGGTACAACTTCATCAGAACCAATAAAACCTGTCTTCTTCTTATCTAAAGAATCAAAAATAGAGTCAAACCTCGCCTTTTCTTGGGAATTGATGTGCCAATCCTGACCCGTAATGCTCGGTCGAATGGCAGGAGACTGGCGACCTACCGAATTTCCCGTATATTGTTGTACAATTGGCTGAGAAACCCGCTGAACAGGTGCTGGACCCCGAAAGCTCGACCTTGAAGTTGGCCTTCCGGATGCGTTTTCATACAACCCAGATGGCAGCGAAGATGGAACTTGAGTAAGGCTTCCATTGAGCATCGATTGAACTAAATGCATCGCAATAATAAACTCAGATTGATTGAGTTGTCCTCTACCTTGACTGTCCGCTAGGTTCCATATCTGGCCCAAAACTTCGTTCGGCAAACGAGCCTTAATGAAGATATTCCTTGCTTCTTCACCATCTAGAATACCAGATGGTGCACTTCTCTCAAAAAGGGCCACAAACCTCAGTCTATCTGCAGCTGACAGAGCGGGGACACGAGTAGCTGCTTGCGCAGGCAGGTTACCGCCGGACGTTGACGGAACTCGCACAATGGGAGAAGCGGGTACTACTGATTGACTTGACGTGACATTTAGGTCCGGTCGAGCACGTCCATCAAATACAGGGAGAGGCCCAGTGACATGGGACAATTCCGCACTTACAGATTGGCCATTTTGGACATGGCCAATCAACCGCAAGGCGACAGAGAACTCAACTTGGTTCAAGAATCCATTATTGTCAGTATCAGTCAGTTGCCATACTTCTCCCAGAACTCTAGGGGGTAGACCACTTCGCTCTAGCAAGGTGCGGGCCACATCTCCGGTGACAATTCCTAATCCTTCAGGATCGCATTGCTTAAAGAGTTGTCCGTAGAGCTTGCGCTCTTCGGCACTCAAGGATATGCCAGTAGCTTCTTTCGTTAGTCACACATATAGATAATCATGATAACCGAACATACGTGTTGGTAGGCCTACAGACTGGCTCATATTGAGCTTTCGCAATTGATCGGTTACAATTCACTCCAAAGGGATGGGTAATGCTTAATGTTTGAGAGTCCAGCAATCTCGCCGTATACTGTTGGTTATCGAAGCGTGCGGCACAATCCAACGAAGGAGAAAGAGGGGTGGGGTGGTCCCCGGCAAAGATTCGTTCATTCCGGACAGCAAATAAGATAGCGATACAAGTAAATAAAAAATTGTAACATAAATGATCACAATCAATAAAAATATTTAATCCATGATAAGAGGTCTACATTATCCTTTCCTAAATAAGTATGCCACCATTTAGGTGACTTATTATGCTTAGTTACGCTTGGAAGCTCACCTGAGAGAGCAAAACGGGCAGAAAGAACAAATCTATATTAGGCTTTATTTCAAATGGGTTTCTAGTTAAAGAGTGCCTGTTAGACCCTTGAAAAAGGATCACATCGACGTAGCTGTCACACACTATTCTAATTGCCGGTTTTCTCGTCTTCCCTTCCTGGGGCCATGCTATAATCGCACGCATGGTCGCTCCTTTCGGTTTTCTATTACAGTACGAATACCCTGACGTTGATAATAATGACGGTCAAGGTGTGTAC
>JAKTZE010000043.1:0-17671 GCA_030578775.1 Sugiyamaella chiloensis | reverse complement strand
TGCTATGAGCATATAGCATCAATCTGAGAATGGTTTTCGCCCAAAAAGGTATACAAAAGGTATACTAATTGATATCAAGATCAATTGAGGTTTTCCCATTCTCGAAACCGCGAATGCGGGGATGTGCAGGAAAGGTTATGAATAAGAATGGAATGCAAAATAAGAATCGAAATATAAAGGATAAATAATGTCTGTATGGTGTAAAAACTTCTCTGTGACAATAAAAGAGCGTCTAATCTAATCTAATCTAACCCATCTCTCCATTATTATTCAAGCTATACACCACCCCGTAATACGATCAACTACGAGACAGAATACCCTTTCACTGTGGAGGCATCCAGGTGATGGGCTACATCGACGACATCACGATATATACCTGTGGAAAACCGAAGGACAATGCAAGGCTCCTGGGAAAGGCCCTACGAACATGCCACGACTGGTGCAAAAGCTACCACACGGACATAGACCAAGGGACGAAACTAGGATTCATTCATTTTCACAAAACAGCCAAAGACCCGCTCCAGCTCCCTAACGGAGAGACACGATCCCCTGACAACGAAGTAAAACTCCTTGGGATCACGCTAGACCGCGACTTCAACTTTAAGACACACACTTTGTGCTAAAAGCAAGAGGGCATTATACGCGATTTGGCGGCTTGGAGGTATGGCGCAAGGCATTAGCGGCGCGGCTATGCGACAGATGTACCTGGCATGCGTTCTTCCATGCATGGAATATGGATCTGAAATCTGGTACCACAAAATGCAGAAACAGCAGAAGGACGAGGTTCAAAGAACCCAAAACAAAGGGTTGCGCCAAATTCTTGGGGCCATATACGATACTCCGATAAAAGTGCAGCATGCAGAAGCAGGCATAGCGCCATTCGAGAATCGCATGATCTATTGCTTCGACTCCGAGCATTAAAACTATTGGCAAGAACGAGCAGGTACAACCCAATTGGGCCCCATCCTCACTGCTTCGCTCTCTCCACTGATGATAAAACAGCACTCCTCGTCATGGTAAACAGTAGGCTTTCCCTCAGTCATCCGTTATATCAGCACATAACAAAAACACACCTTTGCCAATCCCTGTCTGTCCAGTAACAATGTATCCCTTTGCAGCTTGGTATTCTTCATGATTGGTATTCTTCATGATATCGGGTGATCCGAGTTATGGTATTAACATAACTCTCGAATATATATTTTGCTACATTCGAGCATTGCCAAGTTTTCCAAATCGATCACGTTATTTCTAATATTTTCGGGTTGGCGCCAGTACTTTCCGGCCAGGGTTTTAGACGTGTTTTAGACATGCTAAGATGCATCGTGTTCGTTTCTTGATGAATATTATGCAGTGCTGATCACGCGGCAGATGAGGCGCCTTTATAATGAATTGACCTATTCGTCTAGGAAAAGGTAATTTTGTGAGAGTAAATTATGCAGACGTGTTAAATTAATACTCTCATAGATACATTATAGCTTGTGACAACCATTGAAAATAGCCTTGACCTTGTTCAACAATTCTGGGAAAGGATAAAGATCTGATGTCTTTCAAATACAAAATAAACGATCTTGGAGACTTATTGTGCAACGAAATTATGTTGACACTGTAAACCGAATTGCTGAACATCACAACTTTAATAAAAATATAGCAGCTGTAGCATATATTGTTTCAGGACTGCCAGGTATAAGCAAGAGTATGTTCTTACTTTACCTTCTTGTTGAACGTATGTCACAAGGAAAGTAACAGTTTACTGTACTCCCAAGGCTTGCTTCATTGTGAATGAGGGTAATGCTGAAGAAAAGGACATCTCTGATGTTGGAACAAATATACTTGCAAATGATTGTCGGTATTTATATAACTATGCAATAGATAAGCCACTCGCCTTAGTTAGAGACAACATGGATATATTGCGCAGAGGGATACAATACAAGCAAGCTCCCTAAATAGAGATAATTAACAAACATTTTGCTGAGCTTTGCAAGTCAAAGTATCACTACATGTAACTTCTTACCAAGATTGAGGTAGTTCAAATGGCAGTCATGGATATACACCGAAGCTAGCATAAACTGTGCTAGCTATATTTATGAATATATACCTCCTGCGCCAGGCGTCGTAAGAAACTTCTTGAGGGAGAAAAAATGTTTTCTATTATGCACCCAGTCTAGTTTAGAATGCGATTAAAAGGTTGCTCCGCAGAGAGCTTAGCTTTAATTCCCTTTCGTTGCCTTCTCCAGAAGAAGTGATCGAGACAGCCTATTCAGCATTAGTTATTAAAGGAAAAGATTTCCAAACACCAGAAACTGAATCTACAACAAGGTACATTGGTAACCAAACTTTAACATGTTTGATCATTTTCATGTACCTTCTGCATCTAGCTTTTATGCAAGTATACAAGTTTGACACACAGAATGGTGGGTGTCAATCTCTAAGTTTCTAAATCTTTACGAATGCAGGGTATTCCTCTGTTCAAACGAATAAGGTAACTGCATACTATCGATAAATGCAACACCATTAAATTAAAATATAAATCTCGAAATTATATCAATCTGTTGCTGCCTTGAGAAGGATGAAGCTCGGGCATTGCCAACTACGGGATTCGGATTATATTCCTGCTGATCTTCTTGGCATTTATTAGGTGGTCGAAAATAAAATACCAGTGTTATTTTTCGATGACAGTAGATAGATATGTTCATCTCACCCAACCGAAGAGTAAAGAATGAAACCTTAAATCTTTTGCATAGCCCTGCATTGGATCACACCATCTCTCAGCCTTCTTGTGATTGTTTAAAGGTATAATAAAACGTTGAATGTGCCCTTGTCTATCTCGTCGGCATTCAGTCTTGTATTGGTTATTTATTATCTAAAGTATATCGATTCTGTTCGACCTCACCTTATTTGGCCAAGTCCTCTGCCTGGCTAGCACTTTTCGGGTCCAGGAACGGGCGTTCACCGATCCCGACAGTGCGTACCCCTGTCCTTTCAGCATCGATATCGTAAATATCCGGAGTGGCAGTGTGAAAAACGCTCCGGTTGTCCCAGATTACCAGATCGTTTTTCTCATACTTCACGCGAAGCTGAAGATCGTGACTTCCAGCGAGAAGCGAGTGGAGGTAGTTCTTTAGTACGGTCGACTCGTCTTCTGTGAGTTCGTTAAAATGGCTGAATATCTGTCCAACAGCGTAGAGGCTCTTCCATCCGGTTACAGGATTGGTACGAACGACAGGATGAGTAGCAATGAACTTGTCGCCGACATTCTCTGGAGCTCCACGAACACCGTCAAAAAGACGGAATTTTGCTCCAGCCTTCTCAATGCCTTCTCCACGGAACGTTCCAGTCAGGGATTCCAAAACCTCCTGTAGTTTAGGCGACAGCTTGTCGTACAGAGCGTACCCACTGGCCCACAAGGTATCACCACCACTAGTAGGAGTCTCGACAATCTTGAGACTGGCATAGTCCGAGGGTACAGGCTCAAATTGAATATCGCTGTGCCAGCCTGCAGAAGCACGTCGAGAGTCAAAATTGTAAAAGCCTGTGTCACGCAATGACTTGAAGAAGCGAGAACTGATAAGTGTGACTTCAGGGTCGGCTTTGCCGGTCTTAGGGTCAATGAAGCCACCACCAGAAGTTAATGGGTGGATGTGTAGACCATTTTTAGCAGGTCGTGTGGTCAGTCTACCCAATTTCTCAGCCAAAGTCTTCTGCTGCTCGACGCTAATATCCTGCGCTCGGAAAACAACAGCTCCGCGCTGGGAGACTGTGATAGCGAGGTCCCGAAGCTTCTCATCATCCGTAAGAATATCCTTGAGCTGGGCTTTGGGGTACTCACGTCCAATATGAGGAGTTACTTCAAAGAAGTCGTAAGTCTTGTCCAGGATACCCGACTTCTTCAGAGGAGTATACTTGGGTTGGTATGAGGGACCATCTTTAAGACTCTCCGCATATGGGGACGGGCCGCTGTGGGTTGGTCCGGAGTAGTCAAACTTTCCCTCAAGAATAGTGACTTGGGGGATTTCTGTCTCAGTCGTAGTCGGAGGGGACATGCTTTTTTTGAACTGACGACTTTTAACAGCGGGCTGCTCTCATTTATAGCTCAAGGTGATGTCATAGGTGTATTATCTTTAGCAAGAATTCACCGCCACAATCACAAGCCATGCTGATGTCACAATCACTTGAATGAGCAAATACTTTGTCACTCAGAATCGGAATCCTTATCACGCAGAATCGGTTAACTCGGAATCGGACTCCTGAGGATTCGGAGACCAATTCGTGCCCGTGGACATGCATACAAGCTGCAAAGATCAGAATATGTTAAAGTGTCATTACTTGAATTGAATCGCTTTTGTTTCATATTCTTCGGTCCGACCAACCATCCAATTAAGTAGGCTGATAAGTAGTTTCAAATTACCGATAGATAGACCACACTGGAGCAGGAATAACACATCGTATCAGCCGAGGTGGGAAGAAAATGTGCCTCATCCCATAATTTATATCCGGTGTTAGTATTTTACAATCGCGCATAGACGGGTAGTCATTGAAATCATGCGGCCACAATGATCGACAAGCCCCATATGACTATGGCGCCATCCAAGCCACTATGGTAGAGCGCGATGCTCTCATTTGCAACTTCGAGAGTTTACTGTATTGACTGGGTCTCATTTCTGGTGTGTTATCTCCTGCAGCCATTTTAATAATTAATTTCCTGATAAACCGAAACCTCGGCAGAAGCCAATTTAACTCTGGCTGCCACGCTTTATTTACAAAAGCAGTCATTGGATAAGTGTCACGATAAGGTCTAAAGTGAGCCTCGCATCATGCATTATACACACTGTCTGACGTGCGTTCCGTCACCCAATATCACGTCAACTGCTGACAAAACGGCAACAACTTTATATCAAATAAACTTCAAAACGAAATAACTGATTGTAAATCCCAAAATCTCAAAGATGCTAAAGGCGAAAGATTTTTTTTAGATCATATCTAAAAAAGAGATCTTAGCATTTGGCGATAACCAATTCCTCCTTGAGAAGTAACTCGCCAGCATCAAAGCGTGCTCAAAGATGAGGGAATCAACCCCGCAATGAACAAATTTAAACAAATGCGGACTCCGTCGGCAACAACAGGTGCAGACTAATTGATTGCCGGCATCTGAAAGAAAAAGGCGTAATGGGAGGATGTCTTTAAAATACCCTTGAAAGCATCACAAAATAATTCTTTCAAAGCAATGGGTGTTAAAGATTTCTTTGAAGAAACTGTCTTGGAAGAACAGTCTACCAGTAGTCAGGACCATGTGTTTAAGGATCCTGAAGTTGCAGAGTATTACCGTCAAAAATATGACGCATGCAACTATGAAGGCCGAAAGCATTTTGATCCTGATTTAGAGTGGACTCCTGAAGAAGAGAAAACTTTGTTAAGCAAAACAGAATGGAGAGTAACATTTTTGGCTTTCTTTCTATTCTTTGCTCTAGATATTGACCGTGGCAATTTGAGTAATGCACTATCAGACAATCTACTTGATGATTTGAATATGACCACGGATGATCTCAATCTTGGAAGCACAATTAACCTCATATTTTTCATTTTAGCAGAGATTCCCGCCCAACTTATTTCTAAGAAAATAGGATGCGATGTTTGGATACCAATTGAGATGACATTGTGGTCGGTCGTTGCCATGAGTCAAACCGCAATGAAAAGCAAAACTGGATTCTATATTACCCGAGCTCTTCTTGGTGCTCTGCAAGGTGGATTCATTGCTGACGTAAACTTGTGGCTATCATATTTCTACACAGGAGATGAGCTGCCAATGAGAATCACCCTGTTCTACATTGCCAACCCTCTTACGTCTGTGATCTGTTCATTGTTGGGATATGGAATCCTTCACATGGCAGGTGTTCATGGATTCTATGGATGGCAATGGCTATTCCTGCTGGAAGGAATCTTTACATTTTTTATTGGGATTGGAGCATTCTTCTGGATGGCTCCATCAGCAGTACAGACTAAAGCTCCTTGGAGAAAGAACGGTTGGTACACAGATCGTGAAGAGAAAATCATGGTCAACAGAATCTTGAGAGATGATCCTTCAAAGGGCGACATGAATAATCGAGAATCGTTGAGCCTTTCTGGGTTGCTGAAAGCTATCTTTGATTGGGATATCTTGCCAATTTATATCATTCGAATTTTTGGTGATATTGGCGTTGCCCCTGTTAGTAGTTATATGACCCTTCTCCTGCGACAACTTGGATTCAGCACTTTTAATACTAATTTGCTGACCATTCCATCAAGTATTTTAAGCATATTTACAATGCTTTTGCTTACGTGGTTTACTGGAAAATTTAAAAACCGTAATGCTATCGCTACTTACATCCAGACTCTATGGTGTATTCCTCTGCTGGCATTCTTGCGATATTGGAAAGGTGCGCAGTTGGATTCTGATGGCGAACTTTGGCCAACTTATGTGATTCTGATTTTAGCTATAGCCTACCCTACCGCTGTGCCCATCACCATTACTTGGTGTTCGAGAAATGCTAACTCCGTAGGCACGAGGGCTGTGTCTGCTTCTGTGGTCAACATATTTTCTCAACTGGCAGGCATTGTTTCCTCCAATATATACAGGTCAGATGATGCTCCACTTTACCATAGAGGAAATTTCCAATTGCTGATGATAGCCATTGGTAGAATTGGATTCATTACTCTTGCAGTATTCTATTACAGATGGAAAAACCAGGTTCGTGAAAAAAAATGGAACTCACTTTCGGATGAGGAAAGGATCAAATATTTGAATGATCACAGTCAGGGGGGAAATAAAAGATTAGATTTTAGATTCGCTTACTGAAAAGACAAAATAAAGGTTTCTTTATTTTCAACGTTGTCAATGATAACATGTTTGTACTACTGATGCCTTATCGTTCTGCCCAAATCTTCCGTAGCAACGAATAGGATGTCGGCATGCCAACTTGATCGACTCAACTCGGAAATGCAGGTATTACTGCTGACAAAAAATCCAGAAGATCACCGGCTATATATCAACGAGACTGCCAAGGATCCATTTCGAATGTATACTTACTACGTATGATGCAGATCGTCTTCCAATGGGGCGTCTTGCGTCAGAAGAATTGGTCGGCTGATCAGCGCGGGGTATTCTCGACAAAGTCTTGGGGGTGGTACTGGGGAGCTACTGACTATTATTCGCAATCTAGGGAGGATGAGCAGATATGAGTATAGTCATGTATCTCGAGCAATCTATATGGAAGACACTGCTCCCTTGATCCGGACATGCAGATAGCTCGTACTGTCGATACCGTCTCAATTTAGCGATGGGCCGGGTACTAGAGCACCGCAGATATTGGACGAAGGGCATCAGTTATTTCGATTTGTTTTGCAAGGGCTTTCTATAACTGGATAGATCTGGTGGAGATAAATGGTTTGAGGCCCTTGCCGCTTGGGCTTTTGGTATCAACTTGCACTTATATCGGGTTGGCCATACAGGGGAACTTGTGTGCACTAAAAGCAAATCTAAATCGGCACTATGTATTTCAGAAACTGGGGCATTGTTGGTTCGACTAATTGATTTTGTTGCATGAAGAGGCTGGCGGTAAAGTCATGATGTACGCGCAAGACTTATAAAGGGGTTAAGCAGGTGTTATTTCAGATGATTAAATCAGTTCGCTCCAGCGATGATGGCTATATACGCATTGTGGATATATTCTCATTATAACGTATTCGAGTTCCTAATTGGTACAGTTCTTTGGAGAAGTGCCCATATGGCTTATCATTGTTAACGTGTCAAGTGTTATCCATAATATTGCTTATATACTAGACGTGGTCAGCATCTATTTCAAATGTTTCTCGGCTTTCGCTGTAGCAATACCAGTGACCTACTCCAATCATCGGCATTATTAACTCATATTCATCGAGAGTCATATTTGAAATCCAGACACCATCTGCTTCCCCTTTGATCTCTATTTCTTCCCGGTAGTGTGAGAAGAATTCCTTCAAAGCTTCGAAGTCACCAGTATAACGGAATGTTCTTAGTTAGATCAGTCGTTCTATATCTTCATGATAAACCGTATCATCGTCTTCATACATTAACGGATTGAGCAGTCTGCCTGGCATGATACTAACTAATATCATCACAGCCAGTGACTACGTGGCTTTAAATGAGGCTTGAGCACATTTATGATGAACATAATTTATTTCCTATATTTGACACAATGTAATCATTGAAAGCGACGCTATTTCTGTCGTTAGAAGCTTTTATATTCTCCTCTTCACCACCAGCAATGCTGTCCTCAACAGCTGCAAATGTTTCTTTGAGACCAGGATCTATTGCTCGGCTATTGCTCGGCCACAATCATTTTCGAAGCGTTCTCTTCATGTTAACAGATCCCAGTTCGAGTTCAACAGGTTAATCGCCTTCCTGGTATCGTCACTAACATGGATATCATCAAGCATATCCTGTGTATTTTGGATACCTTTTTATGCGAGTTTAGCTGCCACAGCTGCTCAGCACTTCTGCAGCAGTGCAGTTGCTTCTCTCCAGAGCTCTCATCAAACTCTGACTCTAAGCTATAACTTCTGGTACATTTCGATTTCTAATCATCGTCTGGAAGAGGGCTTTGAGCTTTTGTCATTTAGTTCTATATGTCATCCAGCATTTCTTTCCCCATCTCACCAATATTATGGCAAATCTTGGCTTATTGGAGAATGCCTTGATTCAAATTTAGCGAAGTACTGTAACTTACCTATTTCTGGCATAATTTTCGAAGTGGCTATTCACAGACTCTATACCGATACAACTGACACAACGATTTGGTCCTTCTCTTCAACTTGTTCTTGAACTGGGTCAGAAGGAGAAATATAGTCAGCAGGCTCTTTCCACTCATTCAGAGGTAGCATGCATGCCGGGGGATTGACAACGCACATAAGCCAATAAGATAGCAGTGCCACTCCAAAGCCAACAGGATACGCAAAATAGTAGAATTTGGTCCCTCCCTCGGTAATATTCGGACCAACGTTTCTTAGAAAACCATAAAAGTTAGGCACGACCCCTAAAATGTAAGCCAAAAATGCCCTATAGTTAATAGCTTTTGTGTAATAGTAGAGACCCCTCTTGTCTGATGTGAAAAGATCATCAACCACCAAGTGACCTCGGGATATGATGAGGTAGTGGGGTCAACCATAACACGAGCAATTGATGATAAGAATATTTGATATGCCGCGAGCCAGGATAGGAAATTGGTAGCACTACTCATTATGATCCATGGGTTAATAGCATAAGAGACAATTGCACAAATAAAGAAACCACGGCGGATATTGATGTACTTGGGAAGGAGTGCAGCCAAGTCATTGCAACAAGGGAGAGAATTCTCGAAAATGGACGAAAATAGAGCCGAATAACTGAAGCACAATGCTATGAAGAAGCAACCTGCTCGATTTGCAGCCGAGTAGTTGCTCGTCTGGATTTGGTCCAGCATCTGTACTGGATTCCAGATGAACTCGCCAAAAATAGCCCTGCTAGATGCAGCAACAAAATTCCCGACTACGCCGACTATTAATTGGGACAGTGGAAATCTTAAAACTTGTCCCATAATAACATGACTTGGCCTTTTAGCATATCTTTGGAAGTCGGCGGCGTTACTGATGAAAGTACCACAGTTTCCTAATGCCAGAAAAAGAACTCCGATCCAGCTAAGACATTAACATCAAATGTGCCTTTTCCGCTCGTTTATAAGCAATCAGCTGACGTAGACTCGATTTTGGTCATCTTTGCAACAATTCTCACGTATTGTAGCAATATATTTAGTTGCCTCAGCGAGAGAAGTTGGTTACATTTATATTTGAATGACAAAAGCACCCGTTTTTGAGCAAGTCAGCATCAATAGCGTCTTTACGCGGTTTGATCTCTTGAAATCGGCCAGATATCAGTTAGTCAGTAGTTCATTTATTGTGTGAAGAGATATTCACATCACATAGTACACAATAGGCCTGTTGTACTTCTCGTACAGTAGTATAGCCAAAGAAGGTTACTGTCATCATACCGATGAGAAATGCCGATCTTTTAGAGTGAGGCAAGAGTGATTTACCAAGCACAGTAAAAATATTTTACCCGAGGTATATATAGGAATACGAATCAAGAGTCATTGTAATAGGCGCGTAGGTGGTACCTTCGAGTTAGGGTATCGACGCTATAGTGGTAGCACAGCTTATGCAGTGCGCTCCCGATGAGCAACTTAAATTGCGCCGCAGTCTAAATAAAAACATATTTCCATCAAATCAAGTGTTCTCATAATTTTGAAATATGAAGAAATTTCAGCCACATATAGGAGGTTCCCAAAACTCAGTTTTTTTGCTGGACCGTAATGAAATTGATAGATAGTTAATGGCTTTGATAGATATATCGGTGTAATAAGTTTAATGGCCTCCAAAGTGAAACTGAGAATCCTAACCAAGCCATCTGGAAAGGGTCAATTGCAGAAACCTGATATGCACGTGCTTTTCCCGTGATTGTCTCACCAATGATGGAGTAAAGAATTGAAAGAAGTGGCGATGAACGCTTATTCAACGAGATTTCTTTCGAGTGGTGTATTACGTAACGACCAAACGATACCGTTTAAAGACCTTACGTGGAGATGTAATACAAGTGTGCTTGGTATAGCTGACTAGGAGATGTCTTTGGTGCGCTATCAGGGACGTTATCTGTCCAAAAAGATGACTAGCTTGGTTTGTTTCTAGTTATACTAATGGGAATACGAACAAGAAAGTAAGTTTCAGTGCTGAGACCACGTGTTGTGAATAATTTCATTGAGTGTCAATGTATTTATTCTGTAAATGTAAAATTAATAAAGTGCGATCGAGCACTAGATAGTCGGTAGAAAGGACAAGTGCATTCAGACGCGGTCTACAGCTAGCATTCGTGCAACGGCACATTGAGGAAGTAATCGTAAGTGCGCGAGTAGTCGTAAGTTTCGCTCAGAGATTAATCACGTTGTTGGAAACACTCTTAAGGATGTTGCAAACGTAAGTGTGCGCTAGCAGAATGGATCAGTCGAAAGGTGTGAAGATTTCGCGACATGAGTGTTATAATAACAAATGAATAGTGCCACTAGAATACTATCTGCTATATCGGAATGTTAAGCCAGGTATTAGCGACACGATACATGAGACTAGCGTACTGAACAGAAGAAGTACCCAACGATGTAAGATTGTCCTAGCCACACCACAGCCGTGAAAAAGCCTTTAGAACATTGGACTTCCGCAAATCCCGTGGTGCCGAGCTTACCGGTCAAGATCCGACGTTTGAGAACGATCAGTACTAGATTACGAGATTGCATTCAACACTGGAAGTAGCTGGATAAATCAGTTTTTTTCACGAGCGTATATTAACTTGTTTTCGCCAGAGTACAGAGGTTGGTTACGTTCATGGTAAGTAGATGTAGACTTAAAATCATGCTAATACTGCTAAAGATACATCATCATGCCAGCACAGGAAGTGGTTGCCTGCACAAGTATCAGTAATGGATCGTAACTGCTACGTTATTCATACTAATTTTGGTCACAAGGTACCTGGATAAGAAAATCCGGTTTATGGAGATACGGCTGTTAAGGTAAAGTCAGGAATCAGAGAAATCTGACACAATCACGATGGCACTGCAGGCTAAAGTTATTGAAAGTATTTTTATTTTATGATTCAACTGAGTATTACTAAGCAATCCTGTAAGATCATGTCCTCAATTATCAAAAGGAACATCAAACCTCTTCCAGGCCTTGTTTGGCTTCATATCAACACTTTCAGGATGCTCTTTGATATTGGATTTAGACCCCATATAGGACAAAGTTTTCGAAAATCCAAGCGTCAGCTGTAAAGAACCATCCCAATCATCTGGAGAATAGGTTTTTAATGGACCCCCTCGTATAGAAGACATTATATTCCAGGAAACAATCCTAGATTGTGCTGAGGCTGCACGACCCATCTTTGGCCCAATATCATTCACCACATCCCCAAGAGCATATATATTAGAATGTGTATCATCAGTTACTTGCAAAGTAGTCTTCACCATTATAGAACCATTTTGAGGATCGATACATCTCTTTAACAACTCTGCAAACGGTTGTGACGACGGTCTTCCACCAACGCACTGAAATATTAAATCATAATTCCATTCTCTACCTGAGTGGATTAGTTTGTTAGTACCCGCAATCTTGGGCCGTATGTTGTTATAAACCAGCACTCCAAGCTCTTGCAAAATTGGAGTTGCCTGCTCTGAAACGATCTGAGGGAACCGTGGCAGAAGATGGGAGCGAGAGTTGAACAAGCTTACCTCTTTATTGTTTCCATACAAGTATTTGATATCGGTGGCTAGCTCAACCCCAACTGCACCTGCACCTAGTATGGCTATTGACTTAGCTGCTGCAATGTTTTCCTGGGTGACTTGGAGTTTCTTTATTCCGTCTAAATTAGACACATTACCTAGACCGCCGGGAATAGGCAAATCCGCACCAGTTGCAATGACCAAGTAATCGCATGGAATCTTAGAGCCAGATGCTAGTACCACGGTAAGACCATTAACGTTCGTTACGTTAACACATTCCCCAAAAATGATTTTTAGCGATCTAGAAAGTGAATGCAGCGTACGGCTCTTGTCCATGGGTATGAAAGCTTTACTTTCATGTCCACCTAAAACCGAATATCTAGGGAATACAAATGTATGGTTATGGTACTTAGATTTTTCGACTAGTGTTACTGTCCAACCGTCTGGCAATCGCCCTGCTAGTTGAGTTGCCGTATTATAACCACCATATGATCCTCCAATCACAGCAATATTCTTTGATAAGAATGCCATTATTTAGTAGATACTCTTATAAATGTGCTGTTCTCCATCATAAGCAAAAATAACAGTATTTATCCATTGATCATTTGGTTATCTTCCGGAGTCCGTATGCCGGTCCGAACTCTTCAAAATGTTGCTTTTTTGAATATCCCAGACAGAATACCGGCCCGAACTTATCAGACTAAAGTAATAGAAATTTATGTTGAGGAACCCAAAGCGTGCATTGAATACGTAGGTCAACAACGTGTTCAACTGATCATAATTACATGTTATATTTAGAGGAAATGAGATGAAGTGTTTGTACTCACTAGTCATATCTGAGAACAATACTCGGAATAACTAGCAAACTTGAAATTGAGGATTACTCTCTTCGATGGTATAAATAAGTTATGTGTCTAATATATATGTTCTCTTCGCTCGTTCATCTCGTACACCCTGCATCAATTGGATGAATCAAACTTCTTCATCCGAATTAAGATGTGAAATATTAAATCATAAAAACGAAACACTCCGTAATATTGGCAAGAGCGTCTAACCATAAGCGGCTTTATTATGTTTTTCTGGATGTACCATCTTTCGTAATAATAATCAGAATCAGATCTCCGAAATCTCGGCCGATAAATACCTCTACGGATCTTAATCAGATTATCTCCGAAATCTGATAATGCCTAATTGGGATTTAGACATTGCCTAGGTGTCGTACATACGCATAGTTCCTATTTATTTTTTTTATGCTGGGTGATTATTATATTCGCGATCCGAGTTCCGTCGCGATCCGAGTTCCGTCGCGCCTCATATGTCAATCCCTCAGAAGTGCATTCGAACTATAATACCGTGGAGAAGGACCGTGGAGAAGGAATTATAGAGGAGACCATGTCCGGTAAAAGTTTCGCTCTGAAAAAAACCGAAATTATTACTGCTCAGTGTGATGCTTTGTGGAAAAATATTGTTTTCTTGTTTTCTTGTTTTCTTGTGGGATATGCTTACGGACTGGATAGCAGTGTCAGATACGTATTCACTGCTTATGCTACGTCATCATATTCGACCCATTCTCTTCTATCCACAGTTAACGTTATTCAGGCTGTAATAGCCACCGTGGCTCAACCGATTTATTGTAGACTCAGTGATTACATGGGCCGTCTGGAAATGTTTATTGCTGCCATTATTTTCTATGTTGTTGGTACAATTGTTGAGTCCCAGGCTTATAATGTTGAACGTTATGCGGTCGGAGCTCTATTGTATTATATTGGTTATGTTGGTGTCGATCTCGTTTTACTCCTAATACTGTCAGACTTTTCTTCATTGCGGTGGAGATTGTTTTTCATACTCATGCCTACTTACTCGAGTATCGTAACCACCTGGATTGCTGGTAATATTACAACTGCAATAGGTGGTCAGAACTGGTCTAGAGGGATTAGCATGTGGGCATATATACTGCCATTATCATGCATTCCACTGCTTTGCTGTTTAGGCTACATGAGATGGAAGGCTGGTGGAACTGATGAATGGAGGAGGATACTGCTAGAAGAAGAAAAAACAAGTTGGAGGTTAAAATCTGAGACATTATTTTGGCAGCTAGATTTGGTTGGCATTCTGATTATGATTGCATCTTTAGGATGTATATTGGTACCTCTAACTTTAGCTGGGGGCATGAAGACGAAGTGGAAGTCGAGTAAATTAATTGGGCCCTTGGTCTTGGGTATCTGTTTACTACCGCTTCTTTTAATCTGGGAATGGAAGTATTCCAAAAAACCTGTAATCCCTCCTGATCTATTGAAAAAGCGCGGTGTCTGGGCTCCCCTTTTAATTGGCTTTCTACTGAATTTTATTAATTATGCTGCAACTGATTATCTATATACCGTTCTTATTGTGGCTATAGATGAATCAGTTTTATCGGCAACTCGTATCACTCAATTATGGAGTTTCACAGCTTGTCTCGTTGCTCCTTTTGTATCAATTGCTGTCTTAAAAGTCAGACGAGTCAAAGGGTTCATTATACTGGGATCTGCGATATGGTTGTTAGCTGTAGGTCTGATGTTGCATTTCAGATCTGGACAAAATAGCCATGCTGGCATTGTTGCTGCCATGTGTGTCTTGGGATTTGGCACTGCTCTATTCAGTTATCCTGTGATCGTTTCAATTCAAAGTGCGGCATCGCACGATAATATGGCAACAATGACTTCATTGAATGCCATTTCGTTTACAATTGGAGGGGCAGTCGGCGCATCTGTCAGTGGAGCTGTTTGGACACAGAAATTGTATGAATATTTGCTGAAAGACCTAGCAAACTCGCAACTGGCTGATGCCGCGTACGCGTCTCCCTTCCAATTTATAGAGACCTACACCTGGGGAACACCAGAAAGAACTGCCATGATAAAGTCCTATCGTCACATCCAGCGAACTCTTACGATAATAGCTCTAGCATTTTGTGTCCCGTTGTTCTTTGCCAGCCTGTGTCTGCGGGATCCGCTTCTGACTGATTCAAGAGAGAATATAGACGACAAAGAAGATGATCCAATAAATAATGCGACTAATTCCTTTTTCAAGCGAATACTCCCCATTTTCAAGATATCATCTCCATCTGCATAAGTGTCTAAGTAAAGAAGGTATGTATGTACCTTATAAGCAGATGCCTGGAACTATATGGAAAAGAGTATAATTTTACGACATTAGTTAGCAATTGCTTCAAATAATCGCTTCAAACATAACTTTCTAAAGGATGAGCCAAGAAGCCATTTTTTCCATTTTCATGAGACAATCGTCGCTTTCAAATAGGACAACACTCGACCTACTATGTCATGAAGCCGCAACCTTTCCTCTTTCGTGCAACCGAAGAAAAGATATACATATGTACAAACTTTAAACTTTATTCAGGCAGTAAATTTGGAGCGTGTTTATATAGTCACCAAGGCTGGTCGAATGCAACATCTAACCTACACAATTTAAGATCTAGACAATATATTTTGTAGTGATTTATGTACATGATGAGAGCACTGGTAAATACATTATAGCTCCTCCCCTTGTGGTCCTAAGTTTAGATCGATTAAACCTTCACTCGAAGAGTAAAACCCTTAAGTGATATCCTAGAAATACTGAAGAAAATTAAAGATAGAGTTGCCGCAATACCACAGTAGATTTGAGCATAGAGAAATCTACCGTCGTCTCGGGTGATAAGAGCACCGGCTACAGGACCACCACAAAAAATACCGAATGAAGTAAAAAAGAAACACATGCCCAATCTTGTACCTAAAATATTCAAATTCTTGGTCATAGAAGCAACACAGGGTGCGGCACCTGAGACTAAAATCCCCGAAAAAAATCCAAAGAAAATACAAAAGATGATGATGCCCCCCAAAGATTTCACAGCGATCCAACTATAGCAAGTTATCGTAAAAAAGAAAAATGAAGGGACCAGTGTATTGAAAGGTCCAATTTTATCAGAGAGCATATTTGGCAAGATTCTTCCAAATACAGAAGCAGCGTTAAATACTGAAGACATGTAGATAGCCGTCGGCTCACTGTGACCCATTTTGATTGTAAAAGAGGGTATATAAAACGAAGGAATGAAAAATGCCAGGTATCCAAAAAAGGACCCGAAACAGAAAAGAATAAATGGTAGGTCCGTTAGAGAAGGGATATCAATCCACGATCCAGATTTTCGACGCGGTATTCTGGGCTTTAGAAATATACAACTGATAGTACATGTCGCCAGAGCAATAAAACCGATAATTCTGCAAGTCCAAGGATATCCTACCTCAGATAATAACCTTACAACTATAATTGGGTAGAGTACACCTCCAAGTGAACTTCCACTACTAGTTAGTCCAAGCGCAGTTGATCTTTTAGTTGTAAAATATTGAGGTACTAACGACTGTGACGACAAAAAAAGCATATTAGCACCCATACCGGTGCAAAACCCTTGAGCAAGCAATACCTGATAATAGGAATGTGCCAAACTCGTCATCATAAACCCGAATGACACCATGAATACACCTATAAATATCATACATCTTGAAAATCCAGCATCAATCAATCGACCGGTAAAAATTCCGGGTGCAACAATGAAAAAGCCTTGTATAGAGCCGATCCATGAAATAGCAGACGGCGATTCATTTTTCAACAAGACCGTAGCATAATAAGCTTGAAATGAACCAAAAGCATTAACTATTCCCCAAGAATTGAACATTGCAAAAAAACCACCAGCGACAGTCAACCAAGCAGCAGAACCGCCGTTTGGGGGAGCTGACGGAACAGTAGCGGGGGCTGTTCCCTCGGGCAGTTCCTTTTCGGTAATCACCGTCATTTAAGGCCGCAATTCTTTTAGTATAATTGTTGAACAGCTTATCCCTTATATATAGACAACTGCTTGTAACAAAATATATTTTATAGCTTTTCATCCCGGGCGAGGTACTGCTAGAGTATGATTCGGGCCGGCTGATTTAGAACCGTTCCTTAACCATCCGACTTCCGGATCATCATTTTCGAAGTCAAGTTTGTGCTCGTCACGGGACGGGACGCAATGAAGATCATTCTTGGAGTGATCAATAGGTGTGTTAATAATTTCAAACAAAATCTTCGGATGCACGTTCCGGTCATCTCTGATTAGATTAAAAAAGCATTTTCATTTAGTCTACTCGTGTACATCAGAAGCTTGAGCAATAAAATGAAGCTTTATTTCATATCCGTCATTTCACTATTATCAAGGATAGGTGATGACGAATACACACTCAAGGGCGTAGGTGGTACCTTCATTTTACGGTATATTTCTATAGTGGGTTACCACCTTATGCAGTGCGCTCCCCAACGTATACCGTAAAACTGCGCCGCACTCAAAATAAAATCATATC
>JAKTZE010000042.1:0-19535 GCA_030578775.1 Sugiyamaella chiloensis | reverse complement strand
TTCGTCCCTCCATGAGTTTCTTCATCCGCTCCCTCATAACAGTAGGGAAATTCCAATCCGTCTCATGATCTTTGATGCCTTCAATAATGATATCAATAGCCTCCTCCTCAGACATTCCATTGACCTTTTCCAAGACATATTCACTCTCTCCGTGTGGCGCAAGTTCCTCCATTAAACTATGGGGAATCTGTGAGCCATAATCTCCATCGTAGGTATTAGTCTTCTCAACATCATGGGTGACCTCGATTTGATCTGTCACAATCTCGATGACTTGTTTAGCCATGATCCTTGACTCTTGATCCAAACACTTAAGCAGGCTACAATGTCTACATATATTCGCTTGATTAAACTGGCCACCACGCAAATACGTCAAAAGTGGTTATCTGCCAATACCCCGCCTGATAAGGCATTCGTGCATTCAATCCGCGATCGGGCCCAGAGCAAAGAACATGCAATGTCTAAGATACACTAAATTAAATCCATACCATGTAAATGTGTATATCGAAGTGACTATCTGCTGAATGCGCGCTTTCTCCCCCGCCCGATAAGATACCATTTTCTTTGGCATGGCTCCACGATGTGTTAAACTAAGGTGGGTGGCATAAACCTTACCTTCGGTTCAGAACATTTCTCCCTACCCTACTATAAAAGGGATCTTGTCCACTCGCTACTACTGTACTATATTATAGGTTTTCAGCCTGTTGCTACCACTAACGTGCTTACTGATAATTGGCCCCATACTATAGAACTCTTGTAAATGTTAACATAATCTTCATCAAAGCTACTCACATTGAACTCACAGCCCGAGCCAGGAGGCTACAACGTGTACACTTTTTTATCCGTCAATTAAATCAGCGATTATGCAAATGTATGTGTCAAAGTTGTTATCTGCAAATACCCCACCTTTCCCCCGCCTGATACAACCCTCGTTAGGGCTACTCCACATTCTTCCCACAACCGGCCCTGGAGCCAAGCGAGACCGGACCTCTGGTGTAACATCAAAACCTAATACAGGAAGATATGCATCATTATCTGTAGGGATGTAAGGGGCTTAAATATAAATGTACTTTCAGAAACGAATTTCCAATAATGAAATTCCGAATGTATGACCATAATATCCGATACGCATGTACTAATCACACCAATGGCGAGTATCCTTGTGCCATTCGTAAACACCTTGTTGCTGAAGACTTAAAATTCCACGCCGATTTTGAAACTGTTCCTTCAAGAGTTTTTACATGAGCATTAACGATCTTTGTGATCTTCTTGTAGATAACTGGGAATATCGTCGAATTGGATGATATTATGGTAAAACAAAGGAAAATATGCCATTTTTCTTCAACAAACAACAATGGAGCGTGAAGACCTCCAAGAATCTATAGATAAGTTATTTAGTACCGGATGGGATGCAAATCACAAAACATTCGTCACTGCCATGAAGTTGAAACACAAAGGTACTGACAAAATCTTTCAGGTCATTAATACACATTTAGATGATGGAGGTGTGACAGCAAGGCTCTTCAAGCTGATACCGGACTACATAGAGCGATGTAATGGACCTACCATCTTGGCAGGCAATTTCAATTCTCAGCCAGATGTACCTCTATGCAAAGAGTTATCTGAGTCTAATCGCTTGTTCGATTGCTCTACTTCTGTTGACACAAGTCTGAAGTATGGCTATGATTCAACCGTGTGTGGGTTCAACGAGGAACTTGAAGACATTATCGATTACGCACGAAAACATTTGCAGTTTTACATTGTAGATACGATGGTGTTGGTGTTGGTATACCACAAGCCGCTTGTAGCCAATCTATCGGTCTAAATAATTCGGACGTTAATGTATAGGATCGTAGAAAGAAAGGACGAAAATGCATCAAATTTGGGTACTGGTGTCAGTGTAGCCGGCGTGGCTTCAGAGTCCTGAGACTGCTGAATTCTGCAGAACAACCTGACATCATCGTCGAAGCTTTCTCGCCACCTGAAGGTAGCTTATAGCGATGGCAAAAAATATAGCAAATCTGTCGCACAGTTCTAATACTGACTACTTCGTAACTGGACGGGGCCTAATACCAGTGCTTGCTAAATAAACATCTTGTTATTGCAATTCCTAAATAATTAATTGAATAGTAAATATTGTAAGTTAGCACTGGGATACAGAAGGTAGCCGAAATACTGTAGGTAAGATAACCCATCTTCCGACAGTATTTCCGTTAGAGAACTGGAATCCAGCTTTTTGATAAGAAATGCCATCTATTTTGATTGTTACTGTTTCATTGACAATGATACCACACCCGAAGCTTGTAGCCCTCGTTTGATAAATATCCAAGTCTCTTCTGACTTTAAAATGCTTCGTCATTGTTCTGATTATGCTTGGATATGTAGATCGCAGCCAATTTCACACGTCCCAATAAACTGGTGAGTCACACAGCGAGGGGGTATGATCAACTACCTTCGACTTCAAACCCTCTTGGTATTTTGTCAATTGTGGCAGTTAGAATGAGAGTTCCACTTATTTTAAGCTCTCTGGGTAAATGGAGAAATTCGTTATTCCACTTTAGGTCTAAATTGGCTGCACGAATACCATCAGGAATACTCAATACCGGGTGGCAGGATAAATCTCTCTCCAACCTGTAATCCAGTGGGTAGTGATTTCAAGTACTGACAATGCCGTAGTACAAGATCTCCTTGTATCACTAGACCATTTGGCAGTTCCTTTATATTATAAGGACAAGTCAGTATCTTGTTGTATTTTGGTATCGGTATTGATTTAATGTTTTTACATACATCTTTGGGTAATGCTTCTAAAAGAAGGGGGCCTTTGAAGTCACCAGCAACACTCATTGGTCAAGCTTCGTAACAATATACATTTTGTTAAATCAAGATTATTCAAACAAATTGTTTTGCAATAGACTAAATTTCGGTACTTTTAGATCAGCTACGGCACTCTACGCCCACGGTAAAAATATACCGTGAAATGAAGGTTCCACTTACGCCAACCGTGGGTATCCTCACTACAGAGTTTGAAACTTTTTAAAGTAGTTTCGAATTTTTTTCTGATTTGTATAGAAGGCGAATTTAGGGACCAAATGAAGGGTGTTCATATTTGGTGGTGTAGATTGTCATGCTGTGGGTGGAAATATGCAGATATTGATCCACATACGGCATGTTGAAATTTTTTATACCTTTTTCCTTTTGTAAAAGCAAGAATGAAAGGATCTATGAACAAAAACTTTCAATGATGGACAATATTCCTGCTTCGACCTTGTGAAGCGAATCTACAGTACAATATTCAGTGGCAGCATGCAATCCTTCACCTTCGGCCCCGAATATAAATGCTGGGATCCCTTTCTCACTTAGTAAAGCACAGTCTGTCCAATACGGAATAGAACTCGTCACAACCTTAGATCCTAACGCATTACTCAGCTTTTCAAGAGCCATAGACACAAACTCGTGATCTGCATTTATTTCATATGGAGGACGGGAAAATAATGCGTGGATGTTGTATTTGAAATCAGGTATCGATAATACGAGTCCATCAAGGATTTGTCGAAGTTCGTTTTCAACCGATTCTGAATCCTCTCCAGGTATTATTCGACGCTCAAGCTTTATAGTACATCGCGCTGGATATGAAGAAATCTCTTCACCACCAGTAATCAACGATGCATGAACTGATCCAGCTCCTAATCGACCTCGTTTTGGCCGTTGTGCCAAACTAGCTGCGTATTTCTCCAGCTCAACAAGGAAATATCCAGCTTTCGAAATAGCGTCGATACCCAGATCTGGCCGGGCTCCATGGGAAGCTTTACCTAAAATATCAACATCAAACCAAGCAAATCCTGCATGAGCCAGCGTGGCCTCAAGACATGTTGGTTCAGGAATAATAGCTGCATCTGCTGTCCATCCAGCTGCCAGTAATTGCTCTGTTCCAATACTGATATTTTCTTCGTCTGCGACAGCTGCCAGAATTACATCACCCCGTAAAGACATGTGAGACGCTTTAGCAATGGCAACCATACCTGCAGCAACCCCACTCTTCATGTCTAATGAACCTCTTCCGTATAAATTCCCGTCTTCGATCGTACCGCCAAGTGCATCTCCACTATAACCGTTATTTGTAACTGTGTCAATATGACCATTGATCATAAACGATTTTCCATTCCCAGACCCCTTTAGAAGTCCAACTATACTAGCACGGCCCTTTGATTCTTCAATTCTATAAGTTACAATATCACGGTGCTCTAACCAGTGTGCAACATATTCGGCTATCTCTGTCTCACCGACACCTCCCGTAGCGACTGGGTTACTGGAATCAATCTGAACGAGTGTCTGGGTAAGTTGAACTACGTCATCCGATAATACATCCAATGGTGTATTATAATCCCTCGACCCTTCGGTGTTGAGTAGTACCACAATCGAGTCAGCTCCGAGGCCTAGCTTATCCAAGCCATATTCCTTGAGTCTTCTCAAAGCTGCCAGGGAAGAAGCTCCGCAGGGTCCAGATGACACTCCAGCTTTGTTAATATCTTTCACTGCGATGTGACTCTCGATATCTGAAACAGTGACAGAACCGCTGAGTCCATTCTTTAGAATGGGCCATGCCAATGGCGAAACTGTTCCACAGTTCAATCCGGACATGATTGTAGTAGCAGATGGAATCACTTCAAGCATCTGTCCCTCGCAGATACTCTTCCAAAGTGGGGCGCATGTATCAGGTTCAACAGAAATCACTCTTGTTTCACAGTTGGGCTTGGCTCTGTAGTATGACACAACTGCTTGTGCCAAAGAACCCACGCCAACAGGAACTATCACAAGGTCAGGCTCAGAACCATCAAGCTGTTGATCTACCTCCTCAAGTATGGTCGTATACCCTGAAACAATCCACTGAGGAACAATTTCGTAGCCTGGAAACGAGTTGTCCTGGATAAGAATCGAACCAGAACTTTTGCTAAACCTATCAGCTGCAGCTACTGCTTCGTCGTAGGTACCATCAACTAGTTCGGTGACGGCTCCCTCGTCAGAGATTTTTACAATGTCCAAGGGATTTACAGAAGATGGAATGAAAATCTTTGCCGGAACACCAAGCAATTTTGACATTCTTGCAACAGCGCGGCCATGGTTCCCATCAGTAGCCGCTGTGAATGAGATTGATTTATTTTGAGCATATTCTTTCATAGCATCCAGAGAACAATCAGCAGGCAACCCACTTCTCTCTGTCAAAACCTTGAAGATCGCAAACGAAGCCCCTAACACTTTGAATGCATTCAAATCCATCCGAGAACTTTCGTCTTTTATTAATACTTTTGATACTCCTATCTCAAGGGCAAATTCCTTGACTTCGATCAAAGAAGTAGGCTTGAACCCCGGCAGAGCACCAAGCATTTGGGAAACATTATTATCAGATTTGAAGTCACTTTGCCATTTTGTAGCGTTAGATTTAAAAATCACCGGCCGCTTGTAAACGCTTGTCATGATGATAGTTCTCTGGACTTTTATACAAAATATTAGGGCCCGTTTATACTTTATAGATAGATCAAATTTTAGAACCTTAGATACTTGCGATGTTTCACCCAATCCGCGGACTTAGTGCCAGTCCGCGGACTTAGTCTTATGCAGGCTTTGAGCTGATCTACTTTAAGCTAACCAATTAATAGTGCAATTACGAAGTAGCTGACTAATTCTGCAATATGTTGACTTATGTCGCATGACTAATTAACTGACTAATCTGTTTTGCGATAATTATCATAACTTACACAATACCGCGGGCAGATTAAAATGTTTAGAACAAAATGGTGCGTCTTGAACCAGATATCATGTCCCTCTTCATTGTCTGATACTGCTGCTACGTTGATATGTTTTATGAGGTCCCGCAATCTCCTATCTGACCCAACAATTCTCTCCGAGTTTACTGTGTAATCTGTTTCTTTTTCAGGTTTCACTTTACTGACACCGTCATAAAATTATAAAAATAAAAGGCTTTTCCTAATTACCCCAATAGCTGAATCTCCCCCATTGAATGCTTCCTTAATTGAATTCAGATTTCAAAGCGGTTTAAACTTTTGAAGAATTCCTCTTTAAAAGGCTGTAAACAGAAAATACCTGAGAATATCGCGAAAAGAAATGTTTTAGTGATTGTGTTGTATCTCGGAGCTTTACTTCAACGAGCTTGATTTTGAATGACCAATTGTGGTATAGAACGGTGCTGTTTTCAGTTTGGTGGTGGAACATTCTAATGGATTTTCATCGAACCAATTCTAAAAACTCAAACTTAAAGAGAATTGCCTGAATAAGAATCAAATTAGAAAGCGATCACAATGAGTTCAGTCAGATTCCGGAATTATCTACCGTTGCCAAAAGCCTTTCTGGTGCATTATCTCTTTCAAGTGGTGGCTACCTTTAGTCACATGAAATATTTAGTTAATGAGCATAGTGACTTACATTATATATGTTTCTATTCAAAACTTGGAGCAACGAACGAAACATATCTCCAATTTGTTCTATCTACACAACGATCTGCTGCTCTATCATACTACATTAATGATAGATCGTCCAGCATGCTACGCTTGCAATAATATAATTATTATTATATGCCAAGCACCTCGTCTGACGTCTCGACGCCGCAAGCTCTTTCAATAGGATCTATTAGCAACTATGTATAGGACAGCTCACCTCTCTCTTATATTCAACCAGTCAAAAGAAGTATAGTTAAATAAACGTTCAATGTTCGTGGTCACTGAGGCGAAAGCACTAGCAAAAACGTTATACCTGTCCCAAAATCGTGAAAAAAAGGAATTGAAATATACGAGGGTTGAAAAATGTCTTGACGCCTAACAAGATCTCTGTGACGGTAAATGAGCTACTAACCAACTAACTAGCAATAAAACTGATATATACCTAATCATTTTAAAACAGTGATGTGCAAACCTGTTCTTAAGAATATTCTAGAACAATCTGAGTGATATAGAATCAATTTTTCGCGAATCAGAATCGCTCTGATTCTACCCTTCCGTCAGAATAGAACAGAATTGTCAGAATTTGCAAGATTCTGATAGAATTATTTCAACCCCAAGAGTGAGACGAATGACGATTTATTTAGGGCAGCTGGAAAGTTTGAATTATTGGATAGAGTATTGCCCAAGTTCAAAGCAACTGGGCATCGAGTGTTAATTTTCTTCCAGATGACTCAAATCATGGATATTATGGAAGACTACCTTCGATTTAGAGGCTTGCTGTACTTACGACTTGATGGTGATAGAATTGGCTTTAAAAATTACCATCTTACGAAAGAGTCAAATTCGCCCGTGCCCTGATTACATCATATTTAACTCGTGTGTGCTGCTATCGCCGAAATACTCAAAAACTCGTCACGAGATCCTTCACTGGTTACATTCTTATACCAGTCTTCCTCTTCTTCTATGCCGTAGTTTTCTTCACTTCCTCCATCCTCATCGACCTTTAAAACGCCATTTCCTCCGCTTCTTTTGCAAGTACGTGTCAATGCGGCTCTATGCGCGCGTCTCATGTGGAGGTTAATTATTCTACGCATTTATACAATGCTCATTCTTACAACTTGCCGGAATGAATCTTGGGGAAATAGAATTGGTAGAAACTTGCAGTGAATAACCTGTAAGGAATAGTAATGTTCCCCAGACGAGAAACCATGAAGAATCAATAGTAACAAGCCAACTTCACACCGCAAATGATTGAAACAAATCGTCTCTATTATAGATGCTGTAACTTGTCCACTTATTCAAATTATCAAGTTTACGCCGGTATACATCGATGTAAGATGCGTCAGTAAGATATTGCAATGACATCATAATAGGGAAGCGTATGGCGGTATTGAATTGGGAAACATCTCTGACTTGAGATATAAGGCTTCCAATTTGCTCTGAAAGCTCCAGGCATGACGTCGTATTGCTGTTGGTATTATGAGATAACTTTAGCGCCAACGAGTAGCACTCTGAAATAGCACGACACTCAGTATTTTCGGTGTCGTCCAGTTTACAATTGGCATGAAGCGAATAGGTAGGAAACCAGTTGAGCTGAGGAGGTGGCGAGGTAAAAGAATAAGAAGGTGATATTGGTTGCGTCTGAAGAACCTGACAGGGCCGTTTGGTGACAGCGAGAAATGAGCTGGAAAGTGGATCGGCTACAAGCTGTTCATAACCCGGAATTTTAAGGAGCTGTGGCTCTTCCGAACAATAGACAGCAGTTGTCAAGTCATTGTAGCGGAACATGTGTAGTGAGAAGCTGCCAATTGGATGAGAAAGAAGGTCGCAAAGACGAAACTTCGATGCAATATATGCAACAGCCATAAGGTGGGACTTCATCCGATCAATCCCTTCGTTGTTGATCTTGTCATGTAGTAACAGTATAACGATAAAGAATATCGCCAGCACTCCATCTTGTAATATTGGCTCCTCATCAATGTTTTGCAACAACTCTCTAATACTGGAAAGTGTCTTGCCGTATTGACGGATGTATTCATAGTACGTAGAGCTATCTTTTAAGATGTCCTTATGGGTTCCAGCTAATATTAATAGCCCACATGATATCGCTGGGTACATGATAACGCCAGGCACCAGCAAATGTAGAAAAGGATTACCGTTTCCAGAAAATGTAGGAAAGCAATACGAGAACCTGTTCAAATAGCAGTCCCACAGCCTTGCTTCGGATGTAACTCCTATAAATGATGATAAGCAGAAGAATGGGCGAATGTATTCTTTGCAATCGTTCGATTTGAGGGATAAAAGTCCCAACCCAATCTCCACCTTAGGCACTTGATAGCAATTGCTATCCTGCTTATCTGTCCTTGACCCAAAGCCTCTATGCTTCATGGAAAACCGAACAGGATCATCTTCAAACAGGATCTTGCGCGCATAACCTAAATGTTAGACCAAATACAGTTTCCGCGTACACAAACCTTCACACAAAATATTCCTTGAAGTACAGTTACGACATGACGGTTTGGCTTCGTCACACTTCTTTTTCCTCTGACGACACGTCCAGCACCCTGTCCTCTTTCTCGTACTCATAGTATTATCATAGTATTATCATCAGGAAGATAGCGGCTCTTATATACCAAATACGGATTGCAGTGCGATCATTTCCCGATCAAGCGTATACTTAGCGCTGGCGGTGCTGCATGGAGCTTATCGTTATCGGAGCCATTGTGCCATGCAAGACGGGGAAACGTTTTGTATATATATGTTACAGCCAACAACAATGAGTATCTGTTCAGGGAAATGTCTAAAGAAATTCCCATCCATTCTGTGCTAGAAGAAGTTCATGACTCTAAACAACATGTGGAGACAGTCTATGTGGGATCAGATGACTTGTACCACACAAAGATTCAAATCCTCAATGACGCTCTCCAAGACATCGGGATGGGGTCGTATCAATGGAAGCTTTTCATTTTAGCTGGTTTTGGGTGGTTTATGGATAACTTTTGGCTTATCGCCATATCTCTCATTTCGGTGCCGGTGGAACGGGAATTTCCAACAGCCAATATTGCTTACATTTCGCTGGGCAAATATATTGGTCTGGTCATCGGTGCCACTTTTTGGACTATTGGAGCTGATATTTTTGGAAGACTTACCGCATTCAATGTTACATTGTTCATTTCTGGTGCTGCGGGGTTGGTTGCAGCCGGGGTCCCAAGCTATGCAGGGCTTTGTATAATATCCGGAATTATCGGGTTTTCTGCGGGAGGTAATCAACCAGTCGATGCTATGATGTTTGTGGAATTTGTACCATCATCTCATCAACATTTGCTTCTTTATGAATCTTTTTTTTGGGCCATAAGCCAAATGATTGCTGCCCTGATTGGTTGGCCGCTGATTGTGAACTACACCTGTCCTGAGAACGGGCCATGTGAATATCTTCAGAACCTTGGCTGGAGATATAGCTATTATGCATTTGGTGGACTAACTCTGACGATGGCAATTGCTCGGATTCTTTTCAGAGCTTTTGAATCGCCAAAGTACTTTTTAGGCCTACGCAAAGATGAAGAAGCTGTCAGAGTAGTGCAAGGGATAGCAAAGCGAAGTGGTAGAGAAACTTGGCTAACCGTTGACGATTTCAAAAAAGTTGACCAAGCATTTAATGATAGAGGGGTAGTTATCTCCGAAGAGCAGAATATCCAGAAGACTCTTTTTGCAAGATACGTGAATCAGTTTAAAACTGTGCACGAACTGTTTTCATCGAGAAAGCTTTCCTTCACAACACTAGTGCTATGGTTAATTTGGGGATCTGTTGGAATGGGATTTCCTCTCTTTAATAATTTCCTCCCTTTGTATTTGCAATACCGTGGTGCACAGACTGGTAGTTCCTCTTTGGATATCACATACAGGAACTACGCCGTCGAGGCCGTTTGTTCTATCCCATCCTCATTTCTTGCTGGGTACCTGGCAAACATAAAATATATTGGCAGGAGAGGGGTTGGATTTCTTGGCGGGGCTCTTACAGGTATATTTATGTACCTGTTTACAACAACGAAATCAAGTGCTGGAGTTCTTGCCTACAACTGTGTAGTAACATTTGCTCAGCAATTTGTGTATGCAGCGTTGTACACATACACTCCAGAAGTTTACCCAGCTCCATTCAGAGGGACAGCAACTTCTATGTGCTCATTAGTAAACAGGTTGTGTGGTTTGTCAGGTCCAATTATTGCGTTACACCTGAATCTCACTTCTGGAAAGCCTGTATTTATTTCAGGTGCCTTGTTCATTCTGGCTGGAGTGGGGTTTTTGGTCCTCCCGGTAGAGACTAGGGGTCGGGCGGCATCGTGAAATCCAAATATAATCAATACAATAGTTATTTGAAGCTCAATTAAATGAATATAGATCCGGCGTCCAATCTTACATCAGTTAGCCCTTCGTGTAGGAAGTCACAGGGAAATTGTAAAGAAGAAAACGTTTATTAAAGTTATCAACCAATGTCATCGGTTGTTATATACCAGTTTAGGAAGTCACAGAAAAAGAAATCATAAGAAAATAACTTTTTGAAAATTGTAAAGCATTGCCTAACGGATTTACGGCCAGGAAAATGAATCTAAAGGTCTTGTATCGGTTATTATACCCCGGTCTGGGAAGTGACGAAAAAATATTTTCGAAAAAGAAAACATTTATCAAAGTTATAAAACAACGCCTAAGGGACTTATGCCCAGTTAAGATGACAGTGGAATCTATTATTGTGGTAGGGTGTGGTGTATTTGGATTATCTACAGCTATTGAGCTGGCAAGCAGGGGTTACAAAGTGACGGCTGTTGATCCCCACAACATTCCGTCCCCTTGGTCAGCAGCTGACGACATCAACAAAATGATTCGAACAGAGTATTCTGATTTAATGTACACAAAATTGTCGCTGGAAGCTCTCAATCTGTGGAAGACGGACCCCATATATAAGCGGGCATACCAAGAGAGCGGCCGGCTGACAGTTACTCCTACAACGCATAAAGGTCGTATTGATTTCGAAAAGAAAGGTATTGAGAATTTAAAGATCTGCGGAGAAGGGGATCATATTAAGATATTGACCGGCACAGAAATTAAAGAAGAGCTACCTCTGTTTAAAAACGCATCTTTTGATGATAACCAGCAAGCAAAGTTCAATCCTCGATCTGGGGTGGGCTATGCAGCGAAATCGCTTCTACTGGCTCATGAGAGAGCCAAGGTTGCAGGAGTCCAGTTTATTTTTGGACAAGAAGGACATGTGACAGAGGTTTCAGGCGGCCATAATCCATATATCGTCACCAAATCGCTGGAGAAGTTGTATGCGGACAAGATCGTAATCTGCTGCGGTGCAGCAACAAGTAAAGTAGTGGATATGAAGGGACAAATATCTGCAACTGGGCTTGCAGTGTCTCATATTCAGCTTACAGAAAAGGAATATAGCAAATACAGAGACTTGCCCATTTATTGTCAGGCTGAGAAAGGATATTTTTTCCCTCCAGAGGAAGGCACTCGCTATATGAAAGTTTGTATGAGCGGAAGTAATGTCACAAATGTTGTGTCTGGCGGTTTCTCAGACGCAGTCTACGATGAAGCTGCGACAATTCCCCAAGAGATGGAAGCAGACATCAAAACCCTCCTGAAGACAGTGGTGCCAGACTTAGCGTATCATAAGATTGAACGCTGTAAGGTGTGCTGGATTTCTGATACCCCCGACTCGCACTTTATCATTGATAAAGTCCCCGGCTCTGCTGGAGTATTTGTTGCCACTGGGGACAGTGGCCATGGATTCAAGTTTCTGCCTAATATAGGGAAATATATAGTAGATAGGATGGAAGGAAAGCTGGACTCTGATAAGGCCTTTGCCTGGAAGTGGCGCGAGGGCCAGCCATGGAAGGAGGTTACTTGGAGGGTTGAGAATTTGTCCTTCAATTACAGCGACATAAATTGGATGTAGCACTATCCTATATGCCCTCACACTCTAGTATAGCTGTATTTGATCGGGGCAACACAGATATAGAAGTAGTAATCGATTATTGGAATGAAAGCAAGTACTCTATTAGTGACAATTCATCGCCGTAACATGAGGAGATAGTACCCTATGGCGCTCCTTATCGTTATCATTTAACGACCATACTAGCTTCTTCATTATATAAAGCACTAGCCAGTTAACCATTTTGCTTGTCCCATTCAGTAATTCACGAGGAACGGTAAGCTAGATATTTAAGTTAAAAGGAAGGGGCTACACCTCTCAAAGGCATCACTTACGACTATTTGAAATGCCTTTATCTTTGCTGCGAATTTACCATCATATTTTAAAGCATTTATTCTATTCCCTTTACCGATAACTCCTCTAAGGTATGCGAGCAACTTTGTTCCATACTATTTGACCAAGGCATCGCTTAATCTGCGCAACATAAAGGATATTCGTTTCCAAAGTTACTTATCCAGTAACATTGCTTGAAACGGAAGTACAAGAGAACAAGGAGCAATTCTTTATTGATAAATTCGACTAGGCCCTTAGAGGCTTTGATCATATGGCGGTAGTTATAAGAGAAGAGTCATGTTAACGAGACAAATAAAAAACTGATATCATTATTATGCAAAATTACATACAAATGCACTTTCCTCGTCGTTGATAAAGCCTCCCTGTTTGCAAAGAGCATAAAACAACGAATCTCTATTCTCGAGGAGCTTCGAAGGCGAGTCGAACTCTGCTACCTGACCCTTTCTAGCACCAGAATTCGATCGCTGTCCATAATAGTATTAAGTCGATGGGCAATGGTCACAATGGTTTTATCCTTAAACTCGGATCGGATTGTCTCCTGTACAATTTTATCAGTCTGAAACATCGACCGATGCTGAGGCTTCATCTAATACCAAAACGCTTGAGTTTTGTAGCAACGCACGATCCAAGCACATTAACTGTCGAAGAATGCACTGTCTAGTTCCCTGCCAAAAATAGATATTTCTTAAATTTACAGATACCGATGTTCACAAGACAAACTTCAGAATCGCGAGTTGTAAAACGCCTGTGCCGTATTAAAGTTCAACTGTGTGTTATCATTATATCAAGGTTAGGGTATATTGCAGCGTAATCTCCGACCGGGAAGCCAGAACTGTATGATGTAGACACAGGTGGTTTACATCACTAATATGGAAACATATTAGCAATCTGAGTACGGTTTTCGCCCAAATCAGTATACTCTCAAAGGTATACTAATTGACAAAGATCAATTGAGGTTTTCCCATTCTCGAATACGCAAATGTGGGATGTACAGCAATGGTTGATATTGAAGATTAAACATGGAAAGAGAATATAAACGGTAAATAATGTCTATATGGCTTAATAGCTTAGAGTGACAATAAATGAGATACAACAACAGGGAACCGTGTGTTTTCCGGCCACTTTTTTATTTACAGACAATGAGTTTTAGAGTTCTCAACCTTAGATAAGCTGAATTTCGAATTCCACTGTTTCAAGTAAAGTAGATACACCACACAACAGAACACAAATATATATATAACTTATATGTAAAGATTGTAACGATAACTAAAACTAAATGCATTTAGATACTGGAACAAATCCAAATTTGCAAATTCCGTTTCCTCTCACAAGCGCTGCAGGCAAAAACTCTATTTCTGTTTCCGGGACCTATAATTCATGGGGCCTATACTGCACGGATACCCCGCTGGTAGCCCCCGCTGCTTATCAGATGAAGCTGTAACTGAGATAGCCAGCCCGCCTAATACGAGACTAGACCACATTTTGAGGCAGGCGAGAGGGTATGAGATATAAAAGGATCCATGTGGTTACAACTCGTTTATTCAGAATAGTTATGACAGTTGATGAGAACAAAAAGTTCGGTGACTTTCGAGATGACCTCTTCGAAAATGGCTATGTGGTCGTCAAGGGAGTGATGTCGCCTGAAAGGGCGAAGGAATATCAGCAAAGAGCTATCAACTGGCTGTCTTCGTTCTCTTCAGATTTCGATATTGATGACCCAGATACTTGGGTTAAGGAAAATATGCCAGTTATGAGCCATATTAACACTTTCAGCAAGTATGGTGTATCTCATGAGAAGTTCGTTTGGGACGCTCGACAGGAGAAGGGTGTTCTTGATACGTTTGCTACATTGTGGGGCACGCGCGAACTATTAGTATCATTTGATGCTCTGAATATCACTCTTCCTAATCGTAAGGACAAGTCTCCCGCAGGCTCATGGCCCCATATTGATCAAAGCCCTATGAGACGTGGCCTATCGTGTGTGCAAGGCATTATCAACTTATCTCACGCCGGTCCTGAGGACGGAAGTCTAGTGGTTATGCCCAAATCACACAATATGGTTGAAAAGTTCTTTGATGAAAGTACTGATCCAGCTACCTGGGAAAAATCTGACCAGTATCAGTTTAGTGTTGAGGAAATTGAGAAATTCAAAGAGGAAGGATATGCTCCTGTCCGAGTACAATGTGAGCCTGGAGACCTGCTGTTATGGGATTCCCGGACAATCCATTATGGAGGAGAGCCTACTGAAAAAAGTAATGTAATCCGAACTGTCATTTACGCATGCTTCACTCCTGCAAAATGGGCTACAGAAGAGATCATTGGGTTGCGAAAGAAGTGCATGGAAATGTGGGCGGGTACTTCCCATTGGCCTCATGACAATATCAAAGTTCGAGAGAATATTGCACTCAGAGATGATGGCACTGAATGCCCTTATAATAGGACAGAGCCTAAAGAAAAGCCCGAATTCACTAGTCAGTTGAGGAAATTGGTGGGTCTGGAGGCATACTAAGTAATTGACAAAGTAATAATATCATTCATGGTCTTAAATCGAATTAGGGCAATTCCAGTGACTATCATCTAGATAATTATCAGGATGTAGCACAGCTATCATCGAGATAATTTATAAGACTGAGGTACTATGACTACCAAGATATATGATGAAAACTGCTTAAACATATCTTACAAAATATATTTAACGGCTTTCGAATCACACCGCTGTCGAGCTAACATGCCTTTTTATTTTTTCATATGTCGGCCCTGCCGCCTATCTTGCATCATGCATAATGCATCATGCATAGCAATAATGTGACTCCACTACTACTGCCAGATGATAACTCTTGCAGATGCCCGGCGTGCATCACTGGCTATACAAGCGGGGGATCTGTCTCAACCAATGCGACAGGCGGGGGCGATTTTATTGGAGATCCGTTGATTACTTCGAAGTTTATTGTGTTATCTGAATATCAGAAGTAATAATGTAACTCCTAACGGCCTGTCATTGAGCTTATAAAGTATTTACATGATATTCATAACTTGCTATACGGGCGGGGGATCTGGCGGGGGTGATTTTATTAGAACTTGATTGATGACCTATAAATTCAATGTATTACCCGAATATCAGTAATAATCTAACACGTAACAGCCTGTTACGCTTATAAGGTATTTACATACATAATGTCTGTGGAAGACGTGGGTGCAATAGATTATTCTTATCGACTTTTTGGGATTAGAATCCCCAACTACCGACGGCCAATGGCCCAAGTAGCTATTATGGGATTTATGGCATTTATGACAGTGGGTATGTCCAGTGCCTTGGATGGTGCTGGTGGAGGCGGACAGGCGAATACTCACCAAAGCACAAATGCAAATGTTGCAACTTATTCTACTTTTGCAGCTTTAGCTTTTTTTGCTGGTGCTATCTACAATAAAGTCGGGGCTAGATTTTGTCTCATCTTCGGTGGCTTTGGCTATGCTTTGCTATCTTCGGCATACTTGGCGGTATCTTATATCCATGATCGTGCAACAGCATATATTGTTCTAGCAGGTGCAATCGAGGGTCTTTGCGCGGCTATGTTGTGGACGACTCAGGGAGCTATTACTATGGGATATCCTTCTGAAAGCCAGAAAGGGAAGGCATTTTCTCTGTTTTGGTGCTTATTTCAGGCAGGGGGTGTTATTGGATCAATTATCCCCATCGCTGCTAATTGGCACAATACTAGTGGAACCCTTTCAACTGCTACGTATGTTACATTTATTGTCCTCATATTGATTGGATGCTTGACGCCTCTTCTCTTAATCCCAGCAACAGAAGTCATTCGTGGAGACGGGAGCCACGTTATCGTCCCTGTCTTGCCTACTTGGAAGTCTGAAATTAAGGGATTGCTCGAATGTTTAGTGGAGAACAAGTTTATCTTAACGCTTTTCCCACTGTTTGCTGCATCCAACTGGTTTTATACGTACCAGGGAAACGATTTTAATGCACCCAACTTCACCATTCGAACAAGATCATTTAACGGTCTCTGGTCCAACCTATTTAACTGTGTGGGTGTTACTGTTGGTGGATTTGTACTTGATTTGAAATATTTCACTCGAAAAACCAGAGCTAGATATGGACTGGTGATTTTGTTTATCCTTTCGATGGTAATCTGGGGCGGAGGATGGGCATTTGCCAAGAACAATGTTAGAGGCGATCCTCCAGCTGAACTTTATGATGTTACCCAGACCAAGAGGTATAGTCCATTGTTGATCTTATATATCTTCTATGCATTCTATGACGGGTTTTTCCAAGCATACTGTTATTGGCTAATGGGTACTCTATCCAACAATTCCAGGACATTGGCTCACTATTCGGGCTGGTACAAATCCATACAGAGTGCTGCTGCTGCCGTGGTATGGAGACTAGACGGTATAAAAATCAGCTATAGATCCATGTATATTTCTACGTGGGCTATAATGGTAGGATCTCTCTTGACTACTATATATGTGGCTTTCTTCTTGGTTCCTGAGCATGTTGACGATGAAATGGAAGCGCTCTCCAACGTTAGAGTAATCTCTGCTGTCAACGGCAGCGATGATAACAAGGATACCATTGCCGTTAATGAGAAGCCCATAGTGTAGAATCTGTGTTTTCGTTTGTGAGATCGTTAGGTTTTTTTGTTGTTTAGTCAAGTAAATGAATAGAAAACTATAAAGAAAAAATTAAATGAAAAGATAATTTTCAAGAAAACCAATTAGTTCAGGACACTTCAATAGCTTCTTAATTACACAACAAATTATAATCATACGAACAAACTAGGCGGCTTTACTACTTTTGGTATTAAAATCATTGAGTTTATAGTAATTTGACTACTTTGCACATCCCTGCATTCGGGGTTTTCGAGAGTGAGAAACCCTCAATTGATCTTGATTATAACATTTAGTCTACCTTTTGAGCGAAAACTATTCAGTGCAATACCCTCCACTGGCGCGAAACAAGGGTCCGGTTATGTTTTCACTAGACTTCGCATGTGGACATACCCAACTTCATAGATAATCAAATCTGAGATGAGTGACTAACGTACAAGTCCAAACTTGGTTGATAATTTTTATATCGTGCTAATTCTATACAACCTTTTAAACTTCAGATATACCTGTTTTCATTAAATTACGATTGTATTTCAACCCAGAACAATGCTGAGTACTCAACGGAGAACGCATTGCAAGAGCTGCTAACACATTAATTATACAGTGCAATGAGAGCCGTTGATATTGAAAGCTGCATCTTGCTAAATCTTCATGCACAAGGCTCTTGTGAATCCAATCTAGGTGAAAGTTCGATTATTAATTGTAGAAGAGTATAAATTTAATACTTAAAAGTACAAAAGATCAGATGAGAAAAAAAGGCATGACAAAATGTTATCACATCAAAATAACTGCTGCAATGAAGAAAGCGATAGCACCAGACTTAACTTTAAAAAAGGAGGCACCAGATGACTGGACGACACCAGAACCGGGGCCAGAGTCAGAGCCAGGAACACCAGATACACCAGTAGAACCCAAGCCAAAGCCGGAACCAGGACCAGAACCAGAGGAGCCGGAACCAGCTGCAGACGAATGACCACTAGTACCAGATACAAGTAAAGTAGCAGTACTAGGAGCCCATACAGGTGATGTGATCGCCACTGGTCCAAGCTGTGAAGAAGCACCAAAAGACTCAACGTTTACTTCCGTCGTTCCACTCGCCACTGTCGTGATAATGGTAGGAACAGCTAGATTAGAGGCTGCACCAGTGATTGTTACTCCAGTGCTCAAAGATGCTGCGACGGACGCTTGCGGAGTCTCAATGACAACTCCAGGGGTTCCGCTTGTAATAGAAGTGGCCGCAGCAAAACCTGTACCAATAGTAACTGGTCCAGCCTGAGAAGTCACAGGAGGAGTCTCAATGACTACTTCAGTAGTACCACCACTTACAACTGTTGTAATTGTAGTAGAAGCTGTTACACCGGAGACGCCCGTAGTTATGGTGATAATTCCAATCTGAGAAGACGCGGGAGGGGTCTCAACGACTACTTCAGTAGTACCACTCACAACTGTTGTAATAGTATTAGGGGCAGTAACACCGGAGACACCCGTAGTAATCATCACTGGTCCAGCAGCCGAAGACGAAGGAGAAGTTTCAATGACTACTTCAGTAGTACCACTTGCAACTGTTGTAATAGTAGTAGGAGCAGTAATACCTGAGACACCTGTAGTTATTGTGATAACTCCAATCTCGGAAGACGCAGGAGGACTCTCAATGACCACTTCACTAGTACCACTCACAACTGTCGTAATAGTAGTAGGAGCAGTAACACCTGAGACAGCAGTAGTAATTGTCACTGGTCCAGCAGCCGAAGACGCAGGAGGAGTTTCAATGACTACTTCAGTAGTACCACTCACAACTGTTGTAATAGTAGTAGGAGCAGTAACACCGGAGACACCTGTAGTAATCGTCACTGGTCCAGCAGCCGAAGTCACAGGCGGAGTCTCAACGACTATTTCAGTAGTGCCACTCACAACTGTTGTGATTGTAGTAGGAGCAGTAATACCTGAGACACCTGTAGTTATTGTGATAATTCCAATCTCGGAAGTCACAGGAGGAGTTTCAATTACTACTTCGGTAGTACCACTCACAACTGTTGTAATTGTTGTCGGAGCAGTGACACCTGAGACACCTGTAGTTATTGTGATAATTCCAATCTCGGAAGACGCAGGAGGAGTCTCAACGACTACTTCAGTAGTGCCACTCACAACCGTTGTAATAGTAGTAGGAGCAGTAATAC
>JAKTZE010000041.1:0-21078 GCA_030578775.1 Sugiyamaella chiloensis | reverse complement strand
CTTGTACTTTATAGAAGTAGGTTTTGGATCTGGCTTTACCAGAGAATGCCGACATGATGGGCACCTTTTTGACAATTTTGAAGTCAAGTGTCGGAACTTTCCAAATGCATGAAGCGCTTTCCTGCCTGCAGAACCTGCATCTGTTCGTTCCAAATTGTAACCTAATTGCGCTAAAATTCACCGATGATAGCTGTAACATGTTCATCCGCTTATCCATCGTGTTACATGCAACTTTGGTGGAAGTTTATATAAAGGCCACTGCTTCCCTTCAGTTGATCAAAGCGATTCCTTTCAGACATCATTACTTTACTTCAATTTGGCCTTGATGGTTTCTGTAAAACAACTAATTGCATTTGCTGCAACTGCCAGTGTGGCTTCAGCCGACACATTTGGTAATTACTACAATTACTGGAATTATGACGGCTCCAATTTCGACCTCACTCGGGGTGGTAGTATCAATCCATTGACAGTTCAGACCTCTAGCCATAGCAACTCATCCATTACTATTGCTCCAGAAAGAACCGTTCTGGCAATTGTGGATATGCAGAATTACTTCCTTCATCCTCAGCTTAGTCCTAAAGCCGACAAGGGGAGAGCAGCAGTGGCTCCTACGTTGGATATGATTGATGCCTTCCGAACGGCAGGAATGAAAGTTGTATGGGTTCAATGGGGACTGACCGCCTATGATTTGAGGACAATTTCTCCCTCGTTTCTGTATGGGTTTTCTGATGGAAAGCATGCAAATAGCACTTTCGGATCTGAGATGGGTTATGTTGGAAATATTAATGCTGGTCAGTTGCTGATGAGAGATTCATGGAATGCTCAACAGTATGGACCTTTATTCGATTCTTACATGGAGGGCGTATACAACAAGACAGACTATTATTTCAATAAGAATACTTTGTCTGGTCTCTGGGGTCGTGCTACGCCTTTTGAGCTCTTCCTTGATTTCCACAATATTTCAACGATCTTTTTCGGCGGTGTTAACACCGATCAATGTGTATTCGGAACAATGATTGATGCCGTGTATAAGGGCTTCGATACTATAATGGTTGAGGATATATGCGCTACCACAAGTCCTGACTATGCAACTGACATGGTCAAATATAACATTGGAGGCGATGGATGGGTCACTGATTCAAAGAGAGCTATTTCTGGAGTTATGCCATAATTGCCGACAACTTTATACATGCTTGTATATCTATATATCCAATCTAGCAACTAGTCCTAAGGATATCTAAGTTTCACTCCTTATTCTCGCTTTTCCTCCCTTCCAATTTCCATAAGTCTATGGTTAATATAACTGTTATGTTGGGCAATATCGGGTCGTTCGTCCGCAGTCGAACTATTTCTTCTCGAATGCGATCTAGACTGGTTACGTGATGCTGCTCTAGATGCAACGTAACTGTTGATCCTAGACCCTCCGAGAGGCATACTTGAAACTCTATGCCCTTCGCTTGCCATTCTGGCTGATGACAGCTGCTCTGCAAATGGCGATCTCTTACGAAGCTCAGGGCCCTTCCAGTAAATCGCATATACAGCTAGCGCTAATATAGCAGCAATACAGAACAATATTGTGGATGCATATGCAAGATGATTCTTACCACCAATGTTTTCATAAAACGGCGTAGACGGAAGAGTCAAAACACCAGCTAGAAAGTCTCGAGACCACCCATTACCACCAGTAGCTGACGCAGAGTATGGACCATACGCAGTGATCATGTAGTCAATAGTTGCCATGTAAATTGAGTAGTTTGCAATAGCAATAATACCAGAAAATATCATCGATCCAATCCAATGAATTGGTGGGCCAGTGCTTGTCCATGCGAAACCAATTAATCCAATTGGTAGGCAAGGTACGGTATACAAAAGCCACCAAAGACGAGACTCGTACTGAGCTCTTTCGCTATGAGGATTCATTTGGCGTTCACGAATATTTCTTCGGATGCTGGGAATAAACATCAGCCAGGCAACAATATACCCAATCAAAATGGGAGCAAATGCTAGACCGGTCTCATAGGAGTTGAAATTCCACTGCTTATACACGATACCGTAGGATTGCAAAAACATGAAAATAATAGCATCACTGAATCCACTAAGTAGGGAAAGTGTAAGTACAATTGGCTCGGTTAAGTACATTTTAAACGGTCGAACCCAAGTAATGAGAATTTCCTTAACTGAGAATCGCTCCTTGAATGGAATCAGTTCATTTGGTCCGTATATGTTGGTATTCTTGCCAGATTTCCTCAACTTTTTGGCGATTCTATCCATCATTATGGTAACTCGAGTCTCAGGAACAAGGAATAAATGAAGGAGCTGAACGAAACCTCCAAAAATGAGCTGAATCCAAATATTCCATCTCCATGGCAGGTACTGTTCAACAAATCCACCTACTATAGGTCCGATTACAGAACCGCCTACGGAAGAGAAGACAACATAAGCCACGGCATACTGCTGAGTATCAGCATCCCACATATCAGCAATCATTCCAAGTGTTACCGATCCCCCCGCAGAAGATAATCCACCAAGAAATCTACCGACCATTATGCTACCGAAGTTAGGAGCAAGGGCTACAGGCAGTTGCCAGATATTAACAAGGAATAAACTCAGTTGCAAGATAGGCTTTCTACCGAGCTCTTCACTCCACGGTGCCCAAAGTTCACACCCGAAAGCGTATGCCACCAAAAATATCATAGCACCACATCGTGCAGCCTGAGCACTCACGTTAAATTCCTCCGAAATTCCTGTAACAGCATTCGCATACAAGCTAGTGTTGAAGTTCATAGATACCTGAACAATGAAAATAACCGTTAAAATTGTCCATTTTTTCCATGTAGGAAATGCATATCCAAGTTCATCGTAACACTCTTCCTCAGTAATTACAAAATGCCCGTGTGGACCTGGAACTCCCATGGGCTTTTCATTCGTAACAGATGCACTCGTATTTGAGTCCGTAGCTCTGTTAACGTTTTCAACCCCTTCTACTTCGGCAGGTTGATCATCTGGATTGCCTGAAGTGCTTTTGTTCTTATGCCCGTAAGACACCTGCGGTTCATCAAAATTCACCATAATGGAAAATAATGCCAGTTTCTTCTACTATAACCTTCTATTTCTATGTGCCTTTGTTCACAGTGCTTTATAGATATGCTTAGATATGCAAAAAAATAACTATATCTGCTGGAGACAATGAAATTTCCCCGCACGTAAAGTTAGGAGGAAAGATTTGGGGAAGATGTGGGGTTTTTATTAAGCGGAAGAATCAGGCGGAGCAATATGTGACAATTGAACTTATACGCTTCCAGAACTTCAGGCTCTATGATCGGCACAACGGTGACAGATCAAGCAACGGAATAGTAACTGAAATGGGATTAGTTGCTGCAAGCGATGATGCTCATGCACAGGCTTCAGCCTGTCGCCTAGGAGACTATGCCTTAACACGGCAGTGATCTGCATGATGTCGTAATCACGCATAAATATTTTATCCGAGGTCACGGGTAAACTATAGAATTGATGTCTCGGATCGTACATCGACCAGCAACTCGAGTGTGGAAACTATTATTTATCTGAAGTGGATCGTTTCCAACGAAGGGCCGAAACTTGATTAGGGCAACTATGGTGTAGTTTATGTGCTTCGATTTTTTTTGGCCACGAGGCTTCGTTTGAGATATTCTCATAGACCTCACGCTCTTGTAGGGAATTTATCCGATGTCACAAGCCTGCCATGCATTATTCCGCATAGTGCATTGGAATTGTGCATATTATCTCCACCCCGGACCGCTTTATGGGGTAATGGAACCGCGTGCTGGACTACTATCGTCCGAGTTCAAAGAGGGGGTCGGTACGGGGTCCCCGCAACAAACGCTCTAGACATTAGATAATTGGATATGATATTCCTTCAACAACACTGAATGTTGTCGTATTTATTAAATTTGCTTATTTAAATGAATCTTCGCTGCCATATTAAACAGTTTCCTCGTGAATTACTTCGGCAGTTTGCTTCATAAGCATGTCGTCGGTGATATTCTCATCCAGCGCACCTGCCACTGCTGCAAGTCGATGCTTGTTCTCCGAGGCAGATGTATCTCCAAATACAATATCCATGTCTTCCAGACTTCTGTTCTGTGTTTCCGGGATGACAAATATTGTGAACAAAAGAGCTAGCAATGCAAAAGCAGCGAAAATGAAATAGGTACCATAAGTGATTTTTTCCAACATCCTAGGAGAAACCAAACCGATGATAAAATTGTTCATCCAAGTGGATGAAGTTGTAATTGCAATAGCTTTGGACCTGATAGAGAGACCAAATATCTCAGATGGGAGGACCCATCCGATAGGTGCCCATGAGTATGAGAAGTTTATGTCGTAAATATAGATAAAGGCAATACCGCACCAGCCAGCAGATGGGTGATCTGAAAGAGATTTGCCATACTTCGCAATAATAGCACCAACTACCACTAGAGATATCACATCTCCAACTGCACCAGCCATCAGCAATACTCGCCTTCCCAATCGATCGATCAAGAAAACAGCTGGGATTGTACTTAAGAAATTAACAATGCCATACACTCCAGTTGCAAGAAGTGATGTGGTATTCCCATTGAGTCCAAGTTGCCCGAAAATAGTAGGAGCATAGTAAATCATGGCATTACAACCCATGAACTGCTGAAAAAACATAACAGCAGACCCAATAAAGATACGCTTGAGATGAGACCTGGTTGTTAACATGTGCCAGTACATTCCAAAAAACTGGTTAACTCCAGATTTATTTTTGAGATGCTCAGGCTGAGCAGACTGCTCATAGAGTACTTCAGCTTTTATTCGCGCATATTCTTCCTCTACTGCAATGTCATGCACTGGTAGACGTCTCAGTTTTGACAATACAATCAAAGCCTCTGTGTCTCTTGCTTTACTAGCCAGCCATCTTGGAGAGAATGGGAGAAAGAGCATAGATATACCCAACACAAGTGCAAAGAACATCTGAATTCCAACTGGAGCTCTCCATGACGCGGACGTCTGACCTGTACAGCCGTTTGGGCCAACATCATGGCGAGGATCAAAGGTAGGATTTGCTGGAGTGCCTCCCGAGTATGGAATATCAGGAGCACATCTCGTCCCGCCAATATAATTGCATCCATAGTCGATCCAGTATGATATCAGAATTCCAACGGTTATGGCTAGTTGTTGAAGAACGACTAGACCACCACGTCTTTCTGCGGGAGATACTTCGGCAATATACATAGGAACAACCATGGTCAACATACCTACAGCAAATCCTGATATCGCGCGGCCCGCAAACATGGATGCCTCGTTTGAAGAAGCTGTTTGGACAATAACACCTACAACGAAAACTATGCTAGCGCCTATAATTGAATATCTTCGGCTGTATTTGTCTGCAACAAAACTGTTGAATAACGAACCAGCCCAAGCGGTCAATAGAAACGTCGACACAAACCAACCTTTATAGTTAGCATCCAGATAAAACCGTGGAAACTGGTATCCAAAACTTTCCATGGTCAAAATCCCAGATACCACACCTTGGTCATAACCGAACAGTAACCCCCCGAGCGTTGCGAAGAAGGTTATCAACAGCACATAAGGGTTGCTGGAGCCAATTTTAACTGAGGTCCTAGTCTCTTCCATAATGTGAAGTTGGATCAATGTTTTTCATAGTAGGAATCCAGGGCTACTTATCAATTTCTGATACGATCAGCATGCCCCTGCTGTTGGTCGGAGAACGCAATCCGAGTGGGGGCATTAGTGCTGCAGCTTATGTCGATCATTGCGGGGTAATGATGCGATAGCGTGGGGATTTGCTGTATCGGCTGATAGACGTCCGTTAGCTTTCTTATTTCGGTTTTCCAAGAGATAGCCCAGAAGCTGAAAAACTTCTGATAACAATATCATTTACATAGTATCTGACAGTAGACACGGCTCGAATTACCGATATTCCCTTGTGAGCTCATCTCTCATTTATAGTCATGACTGTAGAGCTTCCCCTCATCCGATTTAATTTTAGGTTCTACATTCTACTATGTCCCCTCGCTAAACTTTTGAAACTTTAGGTTGCGAACTTGTTGCTGGTGCCTATGTATCGCAGCGCGGCTAAAGTTATGCACCCCAAATGCGGGGTCGATGTCATAAATGGGGCGACACTTCACACGGGGTTACAAAGGCCGGACAACAGAGGCCCGGAATCGATCTATGTGCTGGACTGTATTATTTCCTAATTGATATCTGCCTTCTATCCAAAATGGCTATCTGCATAAAAAGATCTCTTCACTCGGGGTAATGAAACCCCACTGGCGGGCGATCGTCTTCCGGTGAAATTTCAGTTGAAATAGAGATAATAATAATAGATCTCTTGCCCCTCCCATTTGGAGCAATAACATTGATCTGCTAGATCTTGTCTGGTTCGATGGGTGATACTTATCTTTCGCTTGAAGAAAGATGTTTGGAACTTTTGGAAATATCAGATTATTCTAGAATTCTTATCACGCTTTCTGGGATTCCAGGTTCTGGAAAAACCACAATTGCTCAGAAGGTGTCCGATTTGATTAACTGTCGTACTGATATATCTAGTATCGTTTTGTCTATGGATGGCTTCCACTGGAGCAGGGAAAAGTTGACCACATTCCCAAATCCTGATAAAGCATTTGAAAGAAGGGGAAGTCCTTTCACAATAGATTCGAAGGGTCTGGTGGATTTAATTGATAGTCTACATATTAGTTGTGGAGTGCCAGTTCAAGAGCGTGATACGATCTATGCCCCTTCGTTCAGCCATGAAAATAAGGATCCGATTAAGAATGACATTTGCATCAATAGAGATATTAATGTTATCATAATAGAAGGACTCTATTTGCTTCTGAACGATGATCCATGGCGACAGATTCGTTATTTGGCCGACGAGAGTTGGTTTATAGATGTGGAGGAGAAAATAGCTTACGAAAGAGTGGCTCGTCGCCATGTGACAACTAAGGTTGTGTCAACTTATCTCGAAGGCAAAAGTAGAGTGGAGACTAACGATTCTATCAATGGTCGGTATATCTTAGAGAATTCCTCTTCTGCTCATTTGTATATTCGAGTATAAAACATTTCTGCAGAAACAAATGACCCTCGTAATAACTAACACGCATGTATGTCAGAAAAATAACGACCGTAACGTTGGCTAACAAATATCGATATTTGCTTGCAGAAGTATATGAAATTTAACATTTTTTATCCAATTCATTTCTTATGAAGTGAAATTTGATATTTTCATTCCCTCAACTGACACTACACAGATATATATATTTTGGAACTGTTTCTTGACAAATTACTCTTCCCTATCCCAGCAATGATAAAGGTCAAGGGTACAAGGCATCTGCAAGATAAGCTTCAAAAGGTAGGCAAAGGTAGGCAAGGTAGGGTTTTCTTTCTCCTGCAACATACATCATCTCGACTGGTTATCGGTTGGTAAATGGTCAACGGAACCTGGGATACAACTTGGAGATGACAATACGCATTCATTCAGCCCCCTATTCACATAACGGGTGTCAGAAATGTAAAACCTTGAGACAGAAATGTGATGAAAAGTCGCCAGTGTGCTCGTTCTGCCAGAGGCGAGGATATGAATGTATCTACAAGTTCATTGAAACTTATACCCCAGGCGGGAAACCCCGTAAGAAGAAGAAGACAAAAAACATCGGGAGCTATCCTAATAATCGAGTGGATGAAACAAGCCGGACATTTTCTATTTCGTGGCATGAACCATTGAATGTCTGGCTCAAACGTATCAGAGTTATGGATCCGTTATCGTTTGGGAAGGAGGATTTAGAAGTATTTATGCATCAATTCTTTTTGCAATCCAATTGTTTGCTAAACTTTCCGTTTTCACAACCACATACAAATCCAATGTATAGGGCTATTGCCCAGCTGGAATCGCAGCATCCTATTATACGAAATGTGATGTTTTCGGTTACTGCAAACGCATTGATGGTTCAATGTAAAGATTCCAGGTGGTCCACTGTCCGGGCAGAGCTTATGGATGTATCCATCACCTCAATTGCATCACAGGTGGCTGGGTGTACCGATCTGGATGAAGGGATGTGCTTGCTGACCTCTGCACTCTTACTGTTCAGCGAACGGACAGCGTCTCAGGGGACCATCTGGAGAACACACTTGAAAGGTGCATTTGGACTTCTGGACCATTTCAAGGACTCAATGAACCCGGGACTAGTTAGTGAATCCGGTATGACTTTATATCGCATTTGCCGGACGTGGTTCGCTACAGCAGAGACGATGGCATGGCTTTCTGCACCAGGTGGGGGGTCGATACAGTCTATTGAAACCGCTCAACAATTTTTAGATGACACTCAGTACAGTTCCCAAGTTACTGATTTATTTGACAATGGATTCAACACGTTCAGGTGCCACGGACAGAGTTTAGTGCCCATATTTAGTGCTGTTGTTATCGAGGCAATGAAAATGCAGCATACAAAATCGGTTGATAACGATCGCGAGCAGACTGCATTGAAACTACTTCAGCAGATTTGTGAAGCCAAAAAGGATGTATTTAACTTGTCGAAAATCGGAAATGAAGCTTGGCAATGCTCCTTGAAATCTAGTCACTCTATTTATTGCCTAGGACTTGATCTATGGGTAACATACAGAATGATGGGTGATGATCCCAGAACAAGTCATCGCCTAGAGCATGCTGTCGTCTCTATGTTAGATTTAGCAGATGAAATGCCTCACAGGGAAAGCTTAGGAATTGCCATTCATTGGCCAGTCTTCATGGCAGGACTCTGTTCTGGAAAAATTGAACATCGTGCTAGGATTGAGAATGTGCTGAGTGAAATTGTTCATAGATGTATTTATGTGGCCCGAAATTCGGTTGATCGCTTGCATAGATGGTGGGATAGAATGGATTCTGAACAGAATCCAGAAGACGGACTTTGGGACTGTGTAGCATACTAGATATATCTGATCTTGTAACTGGGGGTTTGAAATGTTTACTTTATCATCTATTTAGCTATTCTCAATATTCCTATAACTAAGATACTTTTCATACTGTTCCTAGCTTGGAGTACATCCGATGAACTCTGTCAAGGCGCTTTCAACATACCCTAAGTCAAATACTATTAACCTAATCTTCGTATAAACTTAATCACTCAATATATTTCCTATATTTATACCTTCATATCTGATGTTTCATTGATTCTTTCAATATCTGACTCCCCACCTTCCTGTAGATACTGCTCGAAAGGAATTAGACCCTTAGCCACGGCTTCCTCAGTAGTAAAAGTACCGAAATAATCAATCGAGTCTTGCTCTCCTGCGTTTTTGACAGGCCAGATAAGGCACAGTGTATAATACACAACGAAGCTGATCGAGAATCCAAACATACAGTTACCTTTATAATAATTAACTATTCCATCTGAAACGGTAATAGTAGGCGTTACGCTGTGAATCATTCCTGGAAGGCCAGGCGTAAAAGCAATAACCCAGGCTGCAATGCCTCTAAAGTTAAAGCCTCTAAAATAATAGTATGTGCCGTTTGGATCTGCTGTATACAAGTCCGACAAAACGAGCTTACAGTTTCGCACAAGGAAAAAGTCACTAATGATGATACCTATTAGAGGTGCCATAAAGACAGAGAATGATCCCATTACTGTGACGAAGGTGCTTGACGTGTTGTAGAAGTCCCATGGCTGAACAACCCATGACAGAAGACATGTCAAAATGGCACCCCTCCTAATGTTGATATATCGGGGAAACAAGCCAGCCATGTCCATACCACCGGCAAATCCATTTCCGATGACATTTAAAGAAAGTTGAGAGACAAGGAAACTACCAGCTGCAAAGAAAGCACCCGCTCTTCTTTTAGCTGTATATCCAGTCTCCAACCACAGGAACACTATATCTAATGGATTCCAATACTGAGTCCCATATTTACCCATAGTTGCTGAGGCCGCAATAACGCCGAAGAGAGGAACGATTGTACCTGAGACCATAATGGAAAATATCGTTCCAGGAATTGCTGATGTTCTGTGGGTGGAGAATCGCGTGTAATCGGATTGATTTGTAATTCCTGCCGAAAGAGTACCATACCAAGATGTAATACCATACACCCAAGCCCAAGCCAGAGTTGATCCATGGATATCTACACTAGAACCCATCAATGGTCCAGCTCCCCCATTATCAACTCCAGCCCAAATACATGTTCCAAGCATCCCAAAAAATGTAACAATGGATGTGATGATAATTGGCTTACTCCAAAATTCTGGACCAATACAGAGGCAAGGAATTTGAATCAACTGAAATAATAAAAACCCGATGAGATCTCTGGTAGTCATATGAACACTATCAGGGAGAGTATTATTCATATTAAGAAAATTCTCACTCCATGAGGAAATTATTGCAGATATGCACAGACCCCCCAGCCATGCTTGAGACCCAAACCAAACAATGGATAGAATTATCCTGACTGTTATTCCAATACTAGCACCAAAGATACCGAAAACGACTCTTTGGGAAATTGTATAACCAATGTGCCAGGTTGATCCTGGCCATGCATTAATAAGAGCCAGGGTAGTAATAATAGCATTTCCTATAACAATGATCCCCATTGTCTGAGGAACATTCAAGCCAAGAGATAAGAGCGAAGACGCTCCTGTCCAAGTACTTATACAGAAATTGGAAGTTCCCCAATATCCGAGATACGAATATATTCCCCATATACGACGACTCGGAGGCATTGGGACGATATCCCTGTTTTTCAGGGTGTTCACACTCTCAGCACCGTTTCGAGGAGTAAGCTCGAGCCATTTAAAGGCTGACCTCAACTTTGATTCCGACATTTGCAGGTTCTTCAGTCTTCTTGACGCAATATTATATATTGCAGTTTTCAATCATACCATGGAGGGCTTATCGCCGTGATTATTACCTGATTAGGCAATAATTTAGGTGCATTCCGTATCGCATGCATTGTGATAAGGCCGGGAGAAATGCCTTCTCATTGGCCTAAATGCGCTGTCCGTTAATAGCCGGTATTCGGTAACCACCGTAAAAATTACTCAAAATGGATTGATAACAGACGATCTGCCTGACAATATTTATATAATGGCTTATCTCACGTTAGCATCGGTGTGAAAAGAACGATAATGACTATTCAAGAAAGGCAATTGCTTATAGGAGTGGATGTGGGAGGCACCAATACTGATTCTGTATTGCTTGACCCCACATGCTTCGATAGTGAAAATCGAGGAGTTCTGGCATGGCATAAGTCTGCGACAACTAGCGATGTATCAGAGGGGATTGAGTCTGCACTAGAGCAGTTATTTGTTCAGAATCCCAAGATATCTCGATCTGAAATTGTAGCCGTTACTATTGGAACCACTCATTTCATCAATGCTGTGATAGAGCAAGACAGAGCTCGTCTTGATAAAGTAGCTGTGCTGAGGCTATGCGGTCCATATTCTAAGAGTATGCCTCCGTTTTCCGATTTCCCAGATGGTTTGAGAGGAATTCTCAATGGATACACTGGATATTTGAATGGAGGATTTCATGTGGATGGACAAGAAATTCAAGCTTTAGACGAAGAGGAAATTGCCAGCCATCTTGAAAATATAAAGAAGCTTGGACTTAAAGCAGTTGCAGTGACAGGTATTTTTTCTCCAATGACGCCTGAGCATGAAATAAAGGTGGGAGAAATCATCCGGAAGACTATTCCAGATGTACAGCTTGTGTTGTCCCACGACGGTAAGTTGACGGGTGCATTTAAAGAAGAGCCTTATTAACTTAGTTTCTGGTATTGGATTTTTGGAGAGAGAGAATGCCTCAATTCTAAACGCAGCTATCATGAGGTTTGCCAAAAAGATTATAGTATCTTTCAAAACAGCTGTTAGACAGCAAGGAATGTCGTGTCCTGTGCTCTTGAGTCAGAATGATGGAACAATCTTGAGTACCCAGGAAGCAATGAGGACTCCTATACGCACATTCTCATCAGGCGCAACCAATTCAATGCGAGGTGCTGCTTTTCTCTGTTCCAAAGAGAAGGAGACTATTGGTAAGTCTATTATGGTGGTCGATATTGGTGGGACAACCACTGATGTCGGATTATTACTTCCATCTGGATTTCCCAGGCAATCTTCGTCCTATTCAATAGTTGGCGGAGTCCGAATGAATTTTTCAATGCCACAAGTCGAGAGCATAGGCCTCGGAGGAGGTTCAATTGTTCGAGTCTCTTCTGAAAGTTCAGATGTCAGCATCGGCCCAGACTCTGTTGGCAATGAAATCACATCCATGGCCTTGACGTTTGGAGGATCCATTGCCACTGCCACTGATGTTATGATTGCGAAGTCCGTTGATTCAGAGGAGAATCCTTATGACATTGGAAATCCTGAGTATGTCAAAGGAAAGTTTTCTGACCAGGTTAAAGAGAAGTTCTCTCAGCAGCTGAAATTGAAGTTAGAACAAGTTGTTGATCGAATGAGAACATCTCCAGATCCCCTTCCTGTTTTATTGGTCGGGGGAGGATCTTTTATTGCTCCAACACAGTTGGACGGGGCCTCTAAGGTGTTTAGACCCCCTTACTTCGGAGTCGCGAATGCTATTGGAGCAGCTATGGGGAAGATCGCAGCAAGTGCACACACCATTCAAATAGTTGTCCCTGGAGTGGGGGAGACACGAGAGGATGTGCTTGACAGGCTTAAGTTACAGGCAACTGAGAACGCAATCAAACGAGGTGCAGTTCGTGCATCAGTTTCCATCGTGGAGGTTCGCTGTGACTCGGTTCCATACGTTCTTAACACGTTCTCATTCTTTGTTAGGGTTATTGCTGATATTGATTACAAGCAGATGAAGACCACTTTTGAGCACAGCGATAATGAGAATGCTATTTCTGAGGAGCCTATTAATGGGAAAGTCGTCAAAGAGTCAACATTCACTGAAGAGAAATTTGTTGAAGTCACTCAAACGAATGATATTGTCAATTATAAACCTTTTATTAATGACAGCCGCGAATGGATTATTTCAAAACAGGACCTTGAGTTCATTCGCATTGGTGTATATATTCTTGGCAGTGGAGGTGGTGGAAATCCATATCCTGCATACTTGGAGCTAGTCAACATGCTGAAAAATGGAGACGAAATCAAAGTCGTTGATATAGCAGACTTACGGAAGTACAGTAAAGGAAACGGTAGTTTCGTTTCGGTTGGCCATGCGGGATCACCCACTGTTTCTTGTGAAAGATTATCAGGCAGAGAGCTTTTTGATGCCGCCAACCTCCTAGGAAAATTCACCAATAACCAACCGGAGGGTGTATTCCCACTAGAGATTGGGGGTGAAAACGGACTTCAGGGTCTTATATGCGCCGGATCTTCTAACTGGAACGTTCCTGCTATTGATGCAGATCTTATGGGCCGAGCATATCCCACGCATTGGCAGACTTTGCCAGTAGTTTTCTCCGAAGGGAAACCATTTTTTGCTCCTTCTGCTATGAGTGATGGCAATGGGAATAACATTCTTATGGCAGATGCAAAGTCAGATCTCTATATGGAAAAGATTTTACGAGCATCATTATCTGAGCTGGGCTCAAGTGCTGGTGTCGTCAATCCACCAATGACAATTGATGATATGAGACTTAAAACAGTCGAAAACAGCCTGTCTCAGGCATGGAGAATCGGAAGGGCAGTCCTGATAGCTCGACAGAAGAGTGATATAGAGAGATTACCTGAGTACATCATAGAATCTGTAGGAGGTCACATGTCAGCTAAGAAGCTTTTCTCAGGGAAGATTGTTGGTGTCGAGAAGACGCTCTACAAAGGTCACATATACGGAGAGGTTACGATCGATGAACTTTCTACGGGGAGGCAGATGGTTATTCCATTCAAGAATGAAAATATATTCGCAAAGATCAAGCAAAGTTCTGCAGATAAAGATCCTGAACTTGTTTGCAGCGTTCCAGACCTGATTGCGGTTGTCGATGCAGAAAATGGTGAGGCAGTTGGAACTCCAGAATATAGGTATGGCCTGATGGTGTTTGTTTTGGCAATATCTCCTAGCAATAAGTGGACCGATACTGAGAGGGGTCTCGAAGTTGGGGGCCCTAAAGCCTTCGGCTTTGATGATGTCAAATATGTTCCAATTGGACGTTATCAAAAGCCTCGAAGTGTTATCGACGAGCACTATAAAGTCAAGTAAAGTCGACAATTACCTTATATACTACTATTGATGGTATTAACCAATTTTCTAAGATATCAACGATTATAATTGGTATCGACAGAATAAGATTAAGTACGTAGAAGATTCAGTTGAGTTGCTGTTACCGCTATATATACTAAGATCTGTCAATATCTAGTGGAGAGCTTAGCTCTGAAACAGTCACCGACGAACGATTGTTTGGCATGATGATTAAATACAGCTGGCAGTGATACCCACCCGCCTATAACATTCCCATTTGAAAACTCTACTCTTACTCTTCTATCGTTATCTTTATCAACTTCAACCATTTTAGAGTCTAACAAAGTTGGAATATTTGTTTGAGAAATATCCAAGTTCCTTCTTATCTTAAATTTTCTCGGCATTCGCCTTGTCTTAGTTTGGATAATCAAATCTTTACCAACTTCCAGCTCAACACGAAAAAGATTTGTCTTACATCGAAATGGAATAGTTAGACTTCCTTCTACTTTGAACGTCAAAGGGAACTTAGTTAGAGTAATTGGCAGCACACACATCCCACTAATTCTTAGCGTGCTGGGCATATCTCGTAGGTTATCGCAGCGCTCCAAGTTGAGATCTTTGTAGTCAATATCTGGTATATGCAGAATAGTTCTGGGTGCAATTATTGCACCTCCAAAGTTCAACTTGCTTAAAAATGCTTGAAATCTCTTGCACCCAAAAGTACATTCTGCATCACACATGTGCCTGGTCCAAGCTTCCAAATCGATGTCACCTGCAATCTGGACGTCATCAGACAATGATTCCAAACCAGGGGGAATCTTGATACTTCCGCCAACAGACATTCTAGATAATTTATGAATGTGTATACATAGCGTTAGATCGAGATCACCAGATATCTCGAATCTATCCGGTATACTGACAATAGATCCTCCTGCAATCAAAGAGCATCTCAGCATTTGAGGTAGGGATATCAAATTAGAACAACAACTCAAATCCACTATCTCAGCCCATATATCACTAGGCAGAATCTCAATGGAATCTGGAGGCTTAAAGGAAGAACCTACGTGGAATTTCCCATGCAACTGCTTTATTCCACTCGCTTTCATATTCAACGACCCTCCTACTGTTAAATTCTTCCAGACTGAGGATTCTTTCATCTGACTAAGATAATTTCCGACATTGAGATCGCCTCCGACAGATACCTGTTCACAAACTGACAATCTGTTAATATAGCATGGCAATTTTATAGTGTCTTTAATAGTACAAATGCGCAAAACACAGAGGCTGCTACACTGGTACACATCAAGTGATCCACATTCGACACCTTCTATAATCCTTATGTTAGATGGTGGGCAGAAGCATCCACCAACCTTAAGGCCAGTTGGCAATCTTGCCAGTTGCTTACAGTTCGACAAATTAAGACTACCATCCATTACGAAACTTGTTGGTAGATGATTCAGAAACGCTGGTAACATCATGGCACCCTGATAACTAATCTTGTTGGGAATAATCAATCGAGTTTCTGTTGCACCAGGTAGAAGAACGCTTTTGAACTGTTCCTCTGAAGGAAGATTGCGTAAATCAAAGTTTGCAGGCAAGGTAATTTCAAACGCATTGCAGTTCTTTGGTAAGCTGGCTAAGTTTAAGCAATTTGATAAGTCCAGAGTGCCAACCTGCAATTTGCTGCCAATGCTCAATATTCCAGACGGAGGAATAACATGCCTTCTCCTAAAATCACAAGAATCTCCTATGGACTTAAGCGAACTTGGAAGCAAAACACTCCTGTAAACCTTACATTGTTCAATAGTCTCCAGTCTAAAGCACCTCGAAGCATTCAAAGCCTGCACCACAAGGCCATTACCGATGGTTTCGATCGTTGATGGCAATATTAACTGTCCTGTCTTAATTATTAGGTTTTCGGGAATATTCTTCAGGTGAGTTTCACTTAGATCTAAAGTATGCACTCTGAAATTGCCGAACATGTTGGTAGGTAGCCCATCTTTCAACAAAAGATGAGGTTCGCATTGAAATGCCTTTCTTTTCCTTATGAAGAGGATAATGTTTCTCGCAGATCTGAAAAACTTGGTGACTTCTACTATAACGGGTGGATAATTCTCACAATCGATAAAATCAGACACCGCTTCAGCAATTTCCTCTTCATCAAATCCTTGAAGCGGTATAAAACATCTATCTTTCGAAGCGCCACTCTGTAGGTTGGACTTAATAATGTTTTGTCGTATCTGCAAGAATTCACGGACCGTTGCTTTTTTAGTAAAATGGAACGAGCCTAACACAATCATTCGAAGTTCACGACATGTTAAGGATAGATTATATGCAGTGTAGAAGTGCGTGAATGAGAGAACATTATATGTTACTTCTAAAGGGAGATTAATTAAACCGATCATTGAGTGGTGGCAAAATCTTGAAGGAGATATATGAAATATTAGGGTGTTAGGTAACACATAACATTTACTAAAAATATTGGCCTAGACCTCAACCTATAGTTGCGTATGTATAAGATCGCAAATCAGTTCTGGTCTAGACCGAAGGAGCTTGACAATCTTGCTACCTTGACGTTTCCCTGGCATTTCTTCGACAATATTATTGCGTTGGAAAGTTATCCTACAACAATTTCTAGCATAACTCAATATCATGAACAAAATTCGAATACAAAGGCATATGTTATCGCCGGACACCCAGGTACAGGCAAAAGTACTCTTCTATTCTACATTCTCATAAAACGGATGACAGAGAGCAAAAGCACCGTATACAAATGTTTAACTGAGACTTGGATTATAAGCCAGAAAGGAAAAGTTGAAAATGCAGACCTCATGAAGATCAGCGCTGACAAACTCATGGAAAAAACAGGAAATAAAGACGTCTGGTATTTATATGAAAGTCATGTAGACCAAGCACTCGCTGAAAATATTAGTGATAAAATGGATGATGGGCTAAATGGGCTACATGTACTCGGATGCTCACCAGAGAGTGATGATTATCACTCCTTCGTCAAATCGTGCGGAGCAAAAATTTACTACATGAGATTTCCTACAAAAAAAGAGATCATTAAAATGGCACACTCTACTCATTTTGACTATGGAAATTATATTGATCGGGTTTCTTATTTCTATGAATACCTTTCCCAAATTCCAAGAGTTATAAGTGATCATTGTGATGAGGTCATGGCTGATCCCGACTTTACGTCAATGTGTAATGAATTTCAGAGATCTGTTGAACACCCGTTCTACGGATTTTTCAGAAGACCTGATTTGTACGTGCCTCATCCCAAACTTCCCGGCTTAATACAGGTTTCTAAGTATGCCATGCTTATTAAAGGTAGAGGATTTGACGTGCCTCAAACTGAATTTGCTACCAGATATACCGGTCGTCTTATCTTTGATAAGGTTGCTCAAAGTGATTTTCAAAAAGTGAGTAAATTTTACGACAGTACACGTGGCATATGTGGGTCGGGGTCGATTTGGGGAATCTCATTTCAAAGGGCAGCACATGCATATCTGAGAAAGGACACATCAACATGTGTCCAGAAACATACAGAGAATATTATTCTTCATTCCCAAGAGCGATTATTTTCCTATCATCGCAATAGTGAGATCAAAACTGAGCTCCATACTATGATAATCGGCTATTACTTGCCTCAAAGAATTGATGCTACCTTTAACTCGTTTGGAATCTATAACATTAAAGGAAGGAGAATACCGGTATTTTTCCGAATGACAGTCGAACGTTCAGAAATATTCGATGAAACTGATGTTGATAACATTTTACAAATGATGAAAGGATATCAAAGTGTAGCTATTGTCTTTGTACTTCCAAAAGAGCGAGAGAGACAATTTGATGTAATTCGGCTTGGATGGCACAGTAACTTTATTGAATATAGGTTAGTGCTTGAAGACAATGACATATATCGAAGTCTACAATTACGTGACTACAATATTTCTAATGCCAGGCCTTCGTTGGATGAGTACATTGAACAGATGAGGGCGAAGAAAGAGGCAGATATCCAGCCGGATAGCGAAGTGGAGCGAATGAAGCTGAAGCTAGAAAAAGTAAGGAAGATAAATGCTCTGCTTGAATAAATATTATATGTTAGTCTGAACTTTTACTCCTTAAGATGTCTTCATTGCCACCATGGCAACATTTCAATAAATCGATAGTATAATAATCAGTCCTGGTTACAGCCAGAGAAGTTAAGGAATATTATCTCTTTTGATTTAAGAATACTTGACTGTTCTAAGATATTTGTCTGCGAGTGTTATATCAGTGTTTTAATGTAGATGACTAAATGCAGTGACAAGGATTCAAGTTCGTATATTATCACTGGACACCCTAGTATTGGAAAAAGTGTGTTCCTCTCATATGTACTTAAGAGGATGTCAGAAGGAAAAGATACCTATCGCAATGGTCAAGGCATGTGGATCAAATGTGGCTCATACTATTGATAACTGCGAAGCTGACACTCATTATGATAACAATCTATTAACTAAATGATTTGACACGATAATGTCGTAGAACCAATGTAATCATCGCGTGCGACGCTTTTTTCTGTCGTCAGAAGCTTTTTGTACTCTCCTCATTACCACCAGCAATGCTCTCCTCAACACCTGGAAGTATTGAGGTGAGACGAGGATCTGTTGCCGCAAGAACCTCGAGCATCATTACTCGGCCACAATCATTTTCAGCAAACATTTCGAAGATTCTTTTGGTGTTCGCAGATTCAAGTTCGAGCTCAGCAAGTTGTTCACCTTCCAGGGGATCCATGCATGTATACGTCTCATCACGCACATCATGTGGATTTTAGATGTCTTCTTTTGTATCTTTAGTATTCCCAGCTTCTTCGGGCACTTCCCCAGTAATGAGTTTTCTTCGTTTGAGAGCCCCTATCACCCTCCGGGCTATAACTTCTCCACCATTGCGATTTGTCATGATCGTCTGGACGAAGGCCCCTGAGGTTTTGTTATTTCGGGCAATATCCTTTAGTGTTTCCTCTTCCATCTCACTAATATCATCACCAAATCTTTGCCTGTTAACTTCATCATTCTATAGAGCAAAAGTATTGTCATTGTGCTTGGCCACAACCTGACTATTTCGAGTAAGAATTGCGTCTTTCCTCTGAGCTTCAAGAGCAGAAAGCATGCTATCAATCCTATCAGCAGGTACTGGTACTGGCCAGGCGAACCAATTCTGTGACTGCTGTGCAACATTTTCTATATAAACGGCATTATCAGTGTGCATGTGCTGAACTGCAGTTAAAACGATTACGCACAATTTAGTTTATCCAATAAAGAATACTTCAGAATATCCAGCTGGAGGCTGAAGAAACGCCAAGTCACTTCTTACAGCGAAATTAGGTGCTTCTTCCCGTTCAACCTGTTGTCCGTCGTGAAATATCGAAACATTTCTCTGTTCGTTGAACCCCACAGAAACGCCTTGCTGGGGTTCTTGACAGATTGAAATGTTTCCTTCTTTGTCAAACTTCATCGACATATCAGACTCCACTCCTGCTGTTGGATTGGCATAGTCTTCATTAATTCCTGCTGCTAACGCCTGTCTATTACTCTCTCGAGTCCACAGAGTTATCCGAACACTCAAATTACTTTTCAACTTCGGAATGAATACAGTTACTAGTCCTCTGACCAAAGGATTTCGAATAGAAGGTCTATTTTTTAGACATAGACCTATGCCTCTGAGTGTACATGACCTCAAAGAGCAAGGGGTCAGTTTCGTATATGTGGTCAGACTTTGGACGAATAGTGTTACCGGCATACTTCTCTCTAGGACGCCCGAATCCATCTTGAGCCCTAGGGATATGCTGTCCCTTAGATCTCACTACGGGTGTAGCATTCAAAGAAGCCAGATTCAATGCTTCCATGAATAGATCGGAACACTGTCCGCCAATAGCTGAGTGTGATGTTCCTTCTCCCAAACAAATTATTCCAATCTTCGATGTGACTTCTTTAACCAAGTAGGAGAATTCTAGTTCCTTCAGCCTATATCCGTAGGTTCGGATAAACGCTGCGATATCAATGTTATATATTGCCACTTCGATACCTTTGCGTCCATGTTTAGTCTGGTATGTTAGATTTGCTTTTTCAGAGGGCACCTGACAAAACAGCACTAATTCAGAAGTAACAGTCCATATCCTATAATCTTTGGGGACAACTTTTCAGTATGCGGGCAAGCTGGAAGAGATACAAATTAAGGCCAAATCCCATGTTCTGTCCTCAGACTCTTCCTCTTCCTCTTCGCAAGATTACAGCAAGTTCACAAGATAAATTATGTCGGCAACATTGGAAATTATGGGATGATGAGGGTATACCAGTTGATGACAGTATCACGTAGAATCACCGTGTACTCACGGTAAAAAATAAAGCCCCAAAATATTAGCGGGAATTAAGAGACTTAAACTTGATATGCGATTGCCGCAAAGAGGATGCTATATAATTCATTTGGCGTAGTTATCTTGATAGCTTGACACCCAGTCGCCCGTGCTAAAAAGGAGGATCTGCTTCTGAACACTGCGGGTTAGGGCATTTGTATAGCGAGTTTGGAGAGATCTGAAAGATTTAACCGTAAATTATTACATAAATTTTCACAGAAACTATTAGGGGAATAGTGGTCACTCGCATATACCGTTATAGTTCGGTTGACATGTATAGATGTGGAGAAGCTTTAATGGCCAGCGTTCATTAACAATCCTTTTATCTTTTGATTCATCTCTGATGCATACCTGTAACCCCAGACCATGCATGCACCCCTGAAAGAGGTCTAGCGTCAAAGTTGGTGGCGTAGGTGGTACCTTCATTTTACGGTATATTTCTATAGTGGGTTACCACCTTATGCAGTGCGCTCCCCAACGTATACCGTAAAACTGCGCCGCACTCAAAATAAAATCATATC
>JAKTZE010000040.1:0-23252 GCA_030578775.1 Sugiyamaella chiloensis | reverse complement strand
CGCGTCATCATCAGTGCTTTCAAAGGTCACAGTGGTTTCCTGTTCTTCTAGTGAAGAATCATAATCCGAATCCCCCTCGAGGGGGGGATCCTTGCTTGCACTCCTAGTCCTAGCAACCATTTCTGTAATGGTTAGATAGATGGTTCGAGAATGGGGTAGATAGATAGATAGACGCTCTTTTATTGTCACAGAGAAGTTTTTACACCATACAGACATTATTTATCCTTTATATTTCGATTCTTATTTTGCATTCCATTCTTATTCATAACCTTTCCTGCACATCCCCGCATTCGCGGTTTCGAGAATGGGAAAACCTCAATTGATCTTGATATCAATTAGTATACCTTTTGTATACCTTTTTGGGCGAAAACCATTCTCAGATTGATGCTATATGCTCATAGCATTGATGGAACCACCTGTGTCACCATCATACAGTTCCGGCTGGCTCCCCAAACAGTTTCGAGCTTTAGTTTTGATAAATCATCAATGGGGAAGTTCAAAAATTTTCAAATTTTGGTTTTTTACCATTTTTCGTGACTTTATCATTGTTCTTAAAAGTTTAGTCTGCATGGCACTATGGCCGAGCGGTTAAGGCGAAAGATTAGAAATCTTTTGGGATTTTCCCGCGCAGGTTCGAGTCCTGCTGGTGTCGATATCTTTTTTTGTTTCTTTTTTGTTTCAGTTACGACAACAAGAGAATTAATTCAATCTAGCAACATTAATGATCCATTAATTATGATCATTATTGTTGTCGTTGTCATCGTCATTGAATATGCTCGACAATCTGTTATTATCGTGCATTGCATCAAATGCCATCTGCAAGATCCAAATTAGCATTATTTTTTCATGCCCTTGCAGTAGAAGTATCGCTACAGTATAGTGTATAGTGTATTATTTTTTTATATTTTGCTAGTCATGCATGAAGCCAACCCCGTCATAGGCGTCTCAATCAATAATAGCTGACACGCCCTGAGTTGTAGTTGTTCCGTGTGCAATTGGATAATTTTATTTTATTTTTCTCGTGTCATCTTCGTTACCATTGTCGTATAGTAGCAAAAAATGAACTTCTTGAAAGAAAACAACTGAAAACCAACAAGAATTTCTCCACACTTTAGCAATAGGTTCGATCGAGGTTTGACAGATTTTCACGGTACCACAGAAAATTACTTGTCCATTATACACGCGGGTCTTATCCCTGGCTTTTCAATGCGCTCGTTTATCGTCGTCCCCCACCTCCACGTATGGAGATCCTTTCCGATTGCAGCAGTATTATGCATGCTGCAATTAACTGCCACCGGCTACGGGCAGGTTTCCCGAAAAAAACGATTGGGTGGGAAAGTAGTAAAGTTACTAGTGGGTCAGTAACAATAGACATCAGTCCATGTAAAGAAGAAGAATAAAAGTCACCTTATCGTGTTGAGTCTTATAAACACAAGTGCGCTATCATCATTATCACGCCATCCTACATTTGCCCTTTTTGGTTGCCGCCTTTGTTGCTTTATACGCTATACAACCCTTGTATAGATTAGTGATTAGACGGGGTGCATTGCTAGTGCCGTTCACGTTGTTGCGGTGCAATAGTGGTGCGTCTAGGCTCATTTAGGCGTCAGGCACCCGCGTGCAGTTGAGTTGAGTTGAGTGAGTTGCCCTGTAGTGGTGCATTGATTATCACTGCCCCCACTAAACACCGGTCCGGACGGTAAGGCCCGTGCATCTTGACATCTGGTATTCGATCCATTTTTGATATCGGCATTTTCGGGCTGCTGGCAGTAGAAAAGCCAGTTGGACTGGAGAGGGTTGTTTATTTAGTTTAAACAAATATACCGAGAGAGTGGAATATCCGTAGCTGAGTTTATCTGACAGCCGGGGTAGAGGCATAGCCTAGTTCAGAGCAGCGGTGCAATCTCAATAAAGTAAACGGGCGGATAACGAGTTCGAAGACGAACCGAAAGGTGGATAAGTCTGAGACGAACAGGAAATTACCACACAACAAGGTGGAGACGGGCGAGACAGACGAAATCAAAAAGTCGACTGGGCCAGCATTCCGGAACTGAAGGATAGCCGGAATCTATCTTATTATCATATTTAGTCGGGGACCGCAGTTCAATACGACGGGTGAAAGTGAGCTGACGAAACAAAGAGTTACTCAAAAAGAGTTATAAAAAGGAGTTATAAAAAGGAGTTATAAAAAGGAGTTATAAAAAGGAGTTACAAAAAGGAGTGACGAAAACGAGTGACAAAAAAGAGTAACAAAAAAAGACAGACAAACAACATCAAATTGCAAGCATCATCATGAAGACCTTTCTTGGCATTCTAGCCGCCATAGGAAAGGGCTTTTTCCTCATCATTTCTGACACATTGCGTACATTGGTGGGCAGTTTATTGGTGATCATCTGCTGCATTCCTTATAGTGCTTTTATGACTATTCGATATTGCTACAGATACAGACAGACAGATGAACAACAGGTTCGACAACAACAGCACCAGCTGACTCAAGCTCAGGCTCGAGCACGGATCCATTCTCGGCTCAAGAAGAAGCCCCCACGGTTGATGGATCAAGACCAAGTGGAAGCCAAGTTCCCCATAAATAGTTACAAGTTAGCTAGGTCCGAGGCAGGATCATTTTCAGATGCAAACGATGGAAATAATGTGATGCCGTTGAGTGCATTACCACTTGGAGTTGAAGTGGCAGGAATCACAGAATCGGAGCCTGACAGTCCCATGCCAGAAAAGGATCTAGGGCTTGGAGACCGGGATGACCGAGATCATGAATTTGATTCAAAACATGTCACATCAATGAGTTTTGATATGGGACCAACTTTGGAAGGACAAATCTATGATGATGGTCACCAACATGACCATGCAGAGCGAGATTTGGCAGACTCAACAAATTCCCAGTCCGAACAACTAGAGGCTATTAACAACCTAGACCATCTTTCTGACGATACTTGTGCGGTGTGTATTGATACCATGGCCGATGATGATTCAGTCCGTAAATTATCTTGCGGCCACATTTTCCATGTCGAGTGCATTGATCCATGGCTGACTACTCGACGGGCATATTGTCCATTATGCAAATTTGATTATTATGTTCCCAAGCCTGAGGAGGATGAGCAGCCAAGGGTGGCTACACCTCCTCCGGCCCAGCGACGTCGAGTACGACGGGCCCAGGCTAGTGATACACTGTTCAATCATTTTTTTGGGAGTCAACAACAGCCGTTGCAACAACAACAGTCGGCGGCTGCATGATGTATGGTATAGGCAAATTGAGTAGATTATGGCCATTGAATGAGGTTTTAGAACTGTTATGAAATTGGTGAAAACTGGTGAAAACTGGTAAAAAACACTGAACCTGGCATAGCTTAATTTCAACCACCGCTGGGGGACTCCATGACACTCATAGCACTCATAAACACTATCGTAAAAGGAACCAAACAAGTATCGACTACTTGATTAGTCCATTTCTTCTGAAATTAAACTCTTTTTTCTTATAACGTGTATAGTATAGAGGTCATCTCAGTACCTCCGACTGTGCTCCGGGCGTAGGGTTTCTCCGAGGTGCGTCTGCCCGCACTGTGCGGGGTGTGGGGTATATAAATCTACCGAGATTCCTTTCACGTGTACCTCAATAATGTTAAAGACTGCTTCATTCCGAACTGGTGCTGTGTTGCGATCTGCTCGATTGGCATCCAAGAAGCAAACACCACTGCTGTTCCATGCCCGTAGAACTATTCATTCTTTGAATACCTTCTCCGAAGAGGAGGATATGTTTCGGGACTCTGTAGCTCGATTTGCCGAGGAAGTGGTGGGTCCAAAGGTCCGAGAAATGGATGAAAATGAAAACATGGATGGCGCTATTGTTCAAGCCATGTTTGAAAATGGACTAATGGCTATTGAGACACCTGAGGAGCTGGGAGGAGCCGGTGCTTCCTTCACGTCAGCTATCTTGGTGGTTGAGGAGCTTGCCAAAGTTGATCCATCAGTGTCAGTGATGAATGATGTACACAACACCCTAGTAAATACGTGTATTAGAAAATGGGGATCCAAAGAACTCAAGGAAAAGTATTTGCCAGTTTTGGCTTCGTCCAAAGTGGGGTCGTTTGCCCTTTCCGAGGCGTCGTCGGGGTCTGACGCTTTTGCTCTCAAATCAAAGGCTACCAAGAATGCTGACGGTGATTATGTCCTCAGCGGTTCCAAAATGTGGATCACAAACTCTGCTGAAGCTGAGCTGTTTATTATTCTTGCAAACTTGGACCCCTCTCAAGGCTACAAGGGAATCACTGCCTTTGTTGTGGAGAAGGAGATGGGCATCTCAATTGCCAAGAAGGAGAAGAAACTAGGTATCCGAGCATCATCTACTTGTGTGATCAATTTCGATGATATCGTTGTGCCCAAGGCAAACTTGCTTGGAGAGGAGGGCAAAGGTTATAAGATTGCCATCGAATGCTTGAACGAGGGACGAATTGGAATTGCTGCTCAGATGATGGGTCTTGCCCAAGGTGCCTTCCACCGAGCAACGAGTTATGCATTTAACGACCGAAAGCAATTTGGAAAGTTAATTGGTGAGTTCCAAGGTATGCAATTCCAGATTGCTCAAGCCGCTACCGAGATAGAGGCTGGTCGACTGCTGTTGTACAACGCTGCTCGATTGAAGGAAGAGGGCAAGTCTTTTGTCAAAGAAGCAGCTATGGCCAAGCTTTATGCTTCACAATTGGCTCAACGAGTATCTTCATCTGCTGTTGACTGGATGGGTGGTATTGGATTCACTAGAGATGAGGTTCTCGAAAAGTTCTACCGAGACTCCAAGATCGGAACTATCTACGAAGGAACTTCCAATATTCAACTCCAGACGATTGCAAAGTTAGTTCAGAAGGAAGTTTCTTAATTGTCTATATAAAACAATCTAATTCGCATATTGACGTATCTGATTTGATAATGATTTGATAATGATCTACTGTACCATCACTATACGTGTATTTGTATCAAATGACCCTATACATGTATTTATATCAAATCATCGCTAATGTAATAGAATAATGTTCAGCCAATTCAATTAATTAATTGGTAACTCATAAAAATAACCCATTGAACCTCGCACAAGGCCGACAGACGCTGCAAAACTAAGCTCCGCAGCAATTGCCGATCTTATCTCCACAAGGCGCAGCCAAAGCCAAATGGGGAAATCAAATGCAATCTTTAATCAGATGACACGAGGCACGGGGTTATTACGTCTGAATATAAATACAAATGGTTTGGCAGGTAAAAATGAACAATAAAACATCTATAGACTATCTCATATCTTGTAATGTCAGCATCTGTGTATCAACAAAAAGGAATTGGGTTTGCCAACCGCGCCAATTTTATCATTTCTACTGCAAATGACATCCCAAACTGTACTATTATTGAGACTCACGGAGTAGTGTATGGAATCACTGTGAGAACTCGAAATGCTGCGACGCTCCTGGGATCTTCACTAAAAAGTACTTTTGGAGGTGAAGTAAGCGCCATGACCACCAATATGATAAGGTCAAGGAATGAAGCTCTAGATCGAATGTTAGAAGGAGTTGTAGCATTGGGAGCTAATGCTGTTTATGCAATGAGGTTTGAAGTTACAACTATAGAACAAGGCTGGGTTGAAGTTGGATGTTATGGAACTGCTGCTACAGTCATTCGAAACTAACACTGTTGTCATTCTAAACGACACTAATACGGCGTTTGAATTTTCTTTTATTTTATGTGAGGTATAGAGATTGTCATGAGGTCCTCTGTTTGCTACATATAGCTGATTGAGAACAGGATCCATTGACATAGTGTATAATATTTAATGCAAATTGTTTTGTAATTTAAGATGTGTTTGCATTATATCCGATAGTGTAATATTGTTTTGTGATTTAAGATGTGCTTGCATGATATCCGATCTTAACTCCGCGCGGATGCAGACGCAAACCTTAATGTCAGTCAGATGACAGACCCTATAACTAGACTGAGGGATTTACTTACTTGTCATTGATTATGTCTGCAGCCGTGTACCAACAGAAAGGAATTGGATTTGCCAATCCTGATAATGTGATAATTTCTACTGCAAACGACATCCCTGGTTGCACTATCATTGAGACTCATGGAGTAGTGTATGGAATTACAGTGCGAACGCGCAATCTCGGGGCACTTCTTGGATCAGCTCTGAAGGGTACATTCGGAGGCGAAGTGAGTTCGATGACAATCAATATGATAAGGTCAAGGAACGAAGCTCTAGATCGAATGTTAGAAGGAGTTGTAGCATTGGGAGCCAATGCTGTTTATGCAATGAGGTTTGAAGTTACAACCATAGGACAAGCTTGGCTTGAGGTTGGCTGTTACGGCACAGCTGCTACAGTTGTTCGAGACTGATCCAAGTCGTCCATTAAAAAATTTCACCTTTCGACTGAACTCGATAGAGGGTCATTCATTATGTGTTTGCCTCCACATGATCTATTGACTTGTTGTAACTTTTAATACATGTTCGTAATTTGCGTATGCATTATCACCGATCTAATCGCCATGCGGGTGCTCGCATATATGCAAGATGAGCGAGTTATAAATGCTAGTCAGATGACTCTCTCTATAACTATAAAGTGTAAACCGCCGATTAAAGCTGGCAATTGGTTATCCTGTTGCTATGTCTGCGTCTGTGTATCAACAAAAAGGAATTGGGTTTGCTAATCCTGATAATATAATCATCTCCACTGGAAATGACATCCCCGGCTACACCATCGTTAAGGTTCACGGGGTGGTGTATGGAATAACTGTACGAACCCGAAACATTGGCACACTTATTGGATCAGCTCTGAAAGGTGCTTTTGGAGGTGAAGTGAGCTCTATGACGACCAATATGATAAGGTCACGGAACGAAGCTCTAGATCGAATGATGGAAGGACTAGTGTCACTGGGAGCTAATGCGGTTTATGCAATGAGATTTGAGGTTGCAACCATAGCAAAGCGTTGGGTTGAAGTTGGGTGCTATGGAACTGCTGCAACAGTCATTAGAAATGAATAATTTAACTTGATGTTGCTATTTTACTATTAATATTTCTTACACATGTGGAGTGTGCTGAAACCTGTAAGGACACCTATTTGCAAGGCAACAAACGTTTTGAGGTTATTATAAGCATGAGAATTGGACCAGACTTGCTAACACTTGTGAACGAGGTCATTTGTCAGTCGTTTATATTTCCCTAATTATTATAATTAATTGGGTTTGAAGTTTTATTTATTTTTCAACGTTGGCTGTTTCACGCGTATCATCTCCTTATTGTGCATATTGCATATGCACGTCAGCCCTTCATAGATATTTCATAATTTTTTTTTCTTAGCAGCAAGACTTATTAGATGGAGGAGAAACGAAAGTTAGACGAACTCGAGGTGGATTTGGAGGCCCCAGAGCCTTTGTCCAAGAAACAGAAGCGTCTGTTAAAGAAGGGTAAAATAGATGAAAACAAGAAATCCACTTCTGTGCCCACAACTACGACTTCGTCTGGTGAGACCAGTCGTACAAAGTTTGGATCGTGGATTGGCAACTTATCTTACGACACTACTACCGAGGACTTGACCCGATTTCTAGTTGCCAAGACTGCCAGCAATGAGGAAAAGTCACAAATCACTGCAGAGTCGATAGCCCGTATTCATATGCCTAAGAAGAAGGGATATGCGTATGTTGATTTCAACACAGAAGAACAAAATGTTGCATGCATAGCAGTGTCCGAGTCGAATTTGAATGGACGAAATCTTCTCATTAAGAATGCAAAGTCATTCGAGGGACGTCCATCAAAGGCTGCTGCAGAGGCCGCTACCAAGAACCCACCGTCAAGAATCCTGTTTGTAGGAAACTTATCTTTCGATACCAAAGATGATCAGCTTGAAATGCTGTTCCAGCACTGTGGAGACATCACACGGATACGAATGGCCACTTTCGAGGACTCTGGTAGCTGTAAGGGCTTTGCATTTATTGATTTCACTGCTATAGAAGCTGCTACTAAAGCTATAGGGGATAAACGGTGTAAAAAGCTTAATGGTCGAATGTTGAAGCTGGAATATGGTGAGGACAGAAGTAAGAGACATAAAAGAGGCCCCGAGCTTTCTAGAGAGCCTCGGGCCGAAGAAGCTAAAGATAATGATTCTGTTGAGGATACCACTTCTAAGAAAGAATCAGAGTCCGTCAAGAACACTTACAGCGAAGAACCTGCTTTCAAGCCTAGGCCCAAGCCAACACCTAGACATACCACTACTTCTCGACGAGCTCCTGGACTTGCATTAGCTAATGCTCCAAGAGCAAAAGCAAGTATTGTTCCATCAACTGGAAAGAAGGTCAAGTTCGATTAGACCGTCTTTAATTATTGTGTATTATATTATATTTAGCATAACATAGTTGTAAGTTACAATGAAAATCAATGGATTAAAAAACTAAAATGAAAATGGCAAAGTTAAATGTTTTTGTTTCATTAAATGCTGACTTAAACCTACTTTACAAGGCACGTCGAGGGGAATCCGGTTGTTGCTGTTGTTCATCATCCTCAATAATAGTGCTATCCATCAAATCATCCTCCATATCTCTATTTTCCTTCTTACCAAACAAACTCAATCGTCTCACGAATTTCGATGAAGACGATGATGAACCTTTTCTTGAAGTGGTAAACGTTCTCATACCTTTCTGCAAGAGGTTCATGTTCTCTCTGCTCAGCACCGAATCCTTAGAGTCCAAACTGCCAGATAGATCAATAGATTCATCAGACCTGCCGCCAAACAACGACGCAATAGACTTAGACTCACTCCTAGATCGGGGCTGACCTGGCTCTTTGTCATTAGAAAACAATCCGACAAAGCTTTTAGTGATCTTGTTATTATTGTTGTTGTTGTTGTTGTTTCCGGCACTGACTCTGCTATGGGTGCTATGAGTTGTCGAGCTTTCAATAGCAGACTCGTGGCTCTCCGTAGTCATGAGCATAGGAATATCTGACCAACTAACCTCCCGTCTTGCGCTACTGTCACTTGAATGTACTGATGGTGGTGATGTACCTTCCGTAGCATTCAATCCCATCTTCAGCGTCTTGTGGTCACGATCAAATACACTCCACATACCCGACGTGAAAAATGCCTTTGTCTTATCAATGCGACCATCCGTTTCAATCAATGGAGCATCTTTCAATGGCTTAGACAAGTCCACGCTGAGAGAGCTTCTTTCATTCGTTACCTGGGTACTGAGGGGGCTGTCTGTCCATGGATTAACAAATCCGCTTCCATGAACTGATGTCACTCCACCACTGATATTCGAACTGAAACTTCCTGATCTTGGCTTTGATGAAAATGGACCAAGCATATCAGAATCGCCATCTTGAGATAAATGGAAAGCACTTTCTCGGTCTCTAGTCGCCTTGTTGAAAAAAATGCTGCTGACTCTGGCAGAGTGACCACTGACACTTGCCGCAGCGCTATTAATGCCCTTTGTATTATCATCAACTAGTGATGATACACTATTATTTGCAAAGTTTTGAGGAAACGTAAAAGCGGGTGAAGTTGAGCTACCACGCCGAGATGATGGTAACCCTGGAGATGGTGGAGTATTGTTGCTATTATTAAACTCATCACGCAGTGATAGCACCGATGGCCGAGGCGATGATGAAGAGCCTACCGATGATGGCTTGTGAGTGTGGAAAGCATCGGCAAGCAAGCTAGCTGATGCACGACTTCGCCTTCGGCCTGGCATGTCGTTTATCAAAGATGCAAAGGATTCTGTCAGATCATCAGTTCCAAACAAGTTGGAAGGAAGTAGCATATCCACTGATGGGCTCATAGGAGAAAAGTCATCTCCGTGGCCATCTTCATAATCATCGTCATCTCCAGTGCCACGCTCTGGAGTCGTATTACTAACAGCCAGAGATGTCTGAGCTGCAGGGAACGATCCAGAGCTAGCAGAAGACACGGGCGGCATATATTGAAAGCTACTGTTCATGAACCCAGTATCTCCCATTGACGGAGGCCGTGTCGAAGTAGCAAATGAATTTTCAAACACGTCAGGTGCTGCTGATGCAAGGGATGTAGGAGTACCCACCAAGGGAGTAGCATACGTGCTCGACGATGGTGGCTCAAATGCAATTGTACTGGGAAACTGGAGACCCTTGGATACCTGGCGAACTGGAGGAGTTACCTTTTTCTTGCCCTTGATGGCAAGACTAACCGAATCGGCCACAGACGTGGGTCCCAATACTGCTCCAGAACTGATCGCTGAATAGTTCATCACGCCCGACATATTAGATCCCAAAAGCCCAGAAGCCTGAGAAGATGGTTGTACATAGCCATTCGTGTAAGATGCAATAGTATGAGTGTCTTTAGCTTGCCTGTAGGCTTCACTAGCAGACAGATATCTGATTTCAAGATTTTTCTGAGCGCGCTTCCAGTCGTCTTCGAGGTCTTGATCATGTAGCACATCTTTTCTGAAAATATCCTTATCAGATTCATTAATATCAGGATGGCTTAAAAACTCGTCAAGAGCCTCTTGGTTGATCAATCCAGTCACATTGTCAGTGTTTTTCTTGAGATTTTCAATTCCTTCCAAAGTTGCATCGCGTCGAATTTCCGTCTTCCGCAGCAATCCAACCAGCCTTTTGATTTCTTCCTCAAGTCCAACAAACTGGTCCTGTCTGTTCTGGATATCGACTTCCAGGCTACGGACCATTTGCGAGCCATCCTCACTGACAGAATCAGCAGACGCTTCCACCAAGTCAATCTTTCTTGTTGCTTCAGCAATCTCATCCATCCACGCTTGTTGAGCTTTTGTACGCTTTTGAAACTCTTCTTCAATTTTACGGAACTTTTGTTCAACTTTGACCTTTTGAGTTTCCAAAGTTCTCTTTGAATTTTCCAGAGTCTTGGTTTCCGATCGGATCACTGCCCGTTGTTGATCAAAAGTTCTCTTACGTGATTTAAGCTCCTCAAGTTCAGCAAGAACCTGTGATTCCGACGAGTTGAATTCCTTTTCAGCTTGTTGAGCCTGACTCAACAATTCATTGATTTCGATTTGTACCGATTCTACTTCATGGGTCAAAGAGTCCACGGTATATGCCTTGTTTTTGCTTGAATTCCGATTATGAGATTTACTGGTACCTGAATGACGATCATGATTATGCCGACTCTTACTAGCCGATCTGTTTCTCACTTCATGATCCGTGATGGACAAACCTCCATTCGATCCAGATCCGCTTGTCGAACCAGAAACTGAAGCCGAGTTGGGCGAAGAACTGGAAGCTACGAATCCATTAGATCCATTGGAAACCGAACCAAAGGAAGACGTGAAACTCAATCCCATAGGATGTATTCCAGCTGGTAGAGACTCGGAAGGACTTTTCAGCGTATGAACAAATATGCTAGCGGCGTGTGATCGATAATGGCTACCATTGACGGCAATGATCTTTATCAAATAAGGCTTGTTTGGCTCGAGGCTCTTAAGCACCACTGAAGTTTCAGTCCGATCAACTTCACCCACTTTTCGACCATTGACTTCTAAAATATGCTTCACAACTGTCGCCTTTTCGGAGACGGACCAATGTACAGACACGGACGAAGCAGAAATCGCATCTATAGATACTTGTGGGGTATCAGGTACATCGATTCCTAGTACATGAACCAGTGCCGGAGCAGGCACTTTGAGTAGTCTGGTGGCACGATGTAGCAGCCATAACAGCGCTACTATCACCACCAGGAACATACTGTTAGTGATGAAGGAGAGTTACAAGCTACAGATCAAGGTTATCCCATAAAGGTAAGGGTCACGATCGAACTCGCCTTGCAGAATGGTGGGGGTAGCAAGAGGGAAACGGAAGATCACTTAGCATGCTGTGACTGATATTTCCAAATCGCACGTTCGAACGAGTCATTTACTAGTTGAATTGAAGGGGATTTTTTAAAATATTAGATGGAATCTATATGTAACGGTCAATTGAGAATCAGATTATTTGGAGCAAACAGTTGGCCTCTCTGCCCGTATCACATGGGCTATCAGTTATAATGACCAACCCCTTAAATTATACTTTGATTAGAACTATAAAAGCTTTATTAAAGTGCGAATGAGTACTCTAACTGGAAAAAAAGAGCGGTTTTGGGTGGTGTGATATTATTGACTCGAAAACTTGGTACATACAAATGACTCAATGCAGCCCCATAGCGAACACTGATGCCATCCGTGCTTCCGGGGATCCAGCGTGGTACAGATCTAAGCTCTGTGTTATTTCGGTAGGATCGTAACTCAAATAGTTTTCTAATAATATAAGCCATTATTGTTATTTCAAAATTCGAATTATGTCTGCATTACGGAAATTCCCCCCGCATAACATAACGGCTCATCGCAGGGCTGGCAAGGAGATCGGTAAATCACGTGATAGATCGACAGCCGAAGCCCTGCATACGGCAATCGTCGGATGTGTGCTCTGCGATGACAGATAACGGCCGCGACCCGAAAAATTTCAGTTCCAAGTTATATATAGGGGGTAATCATAGCGTATTTGAGATTCACCAACAGCTATTGATAATGGTACAAACTTCGCCAGCTCACAGCGATTTTCGCAGTAAGTAACTCCATTCTGATATTACATTCTTTCGTCCCATCTAACTCCCCAGGTGATACTTTCACAACTCCCACCCAGGAAATGTTGCAAGCTGCCAGCTATGCTTCTGTTGGGGACTCTGTTTATGGAGAAGATGAAAGTACCACTGAACTGGAATCAAAAGTAGCTAAGCTTACTGGTATGGAAGATGCCATGTTTGTTCCATCCGGAACTATGTCCAACCAAATAGCTATCAGATGCCACTTGCACCAACCTCCCCATTCAGTGTTGTGTGATTACAGATCTCATATATACACAGCAGAGGCAAATGGGCTGGCGATTTTGAGTCAGGCCATGGTGACACCTGTGCATCCACGAAATGGCATTCACTTGACCTTAGAAGATGTTAAGAGGACTATCACTTTAGGAGATAATATTCATATTTCCCCCACCAAAGTCATCTCACTTGAAAATACCCTCGGGGGAACCATTATTCCTATTGAAGATATTAAGGAAATTTCTGAATTCGCTCGACAGAATGGCATTGCAATGCATCTTGATGGTGCAAGACTTTGGAATGCGTCAATGGCAACCGATATTCCATTAGCAGAGTATGCCAAGCATTTTGATACTATATCGCTTTGCCTGTCCAAGGGAATTGGAGCTCCAGTGGGAAGTATCCTTGTAGGACCAAAGGAGTTAATTAAAAGAGCTCGGTGGATTAGAAAGCAACAGGGAGGAGGAATAAGGCAGGCTGGTTGGCTCGCTGCTGCTGCTATAGTTGCCATAGATGAAGTGTGGCCCACTATGAAGATCACTCATGGAAAGACAGCTCGTTTAGCCAAGGATCTGGAGGATATGGGAGTCAAGCTCCAGCTTCCAGTGCAGACCAACTTCATTTTCATTGACTCAGTCAAGACAGGTCTGAATACTAGATTTATGGTCGAAGAGGCTAAGAAACTCGACGTCAAATTGTGGGATGAGCGCATAGTGCTTCATCATCAAATCTCGGACCTTGGCATTGCAAATCTTAAGTCAGCAATTCAATATGCATTGCGGAGATCGATCGATAGTCCTAACGCCGATAGAGCTGAGGACGGTCCCTACAAGAGTCGCAGTATGGTTGATACTGCTTGATATTCTGTAATTCGTTCAGTCAGTTATAATTTATAAGTTAATATCTTTTGTTAAAAGATCGACTGATATTTTTTTTGTATTTTATTAGTGTCTTAATACTTCCTATTGCTAGTCTCCTATCTCCGCAGCTGGAAATGCTAAACCCCGATTACGTTAGCAGTGGCGCTACGATTGCATTACTCCGACCGGACTATTAGAAGACATAAATAACAACTACCAGACCTTTGCTGAATACAACCGAATACGAACAAAAGGAAGAAAAAAGCAAATTGATAATAAGCAATTGAGAACTGCGAGTCTGCTGAACTAAGATTTTATTGATCAGGTATAATGTCATTGAAAACCCAACAAGTATACAGAACAGATCGATCAGGTCACCAGAATCTGAAGGTTGCTACCGAGCCAATCCCTGAAGCTGGTGACCATCAGGTTCTCATTAGAATTAAAGCTGTATCTTTGAATCAAAGAGATTTAATGATCGCAAATGATGCTTATCCTATGTTACTCAAGGATGATGTTGTACCCTGCTCTGATTTTTCTGGAGAAGTTATTGCTGTTGGCAAGCAAGCCAATGTGAGAGTACCTAACTCCGAACGGCTAGCGATCGGAGATAAGGTTGTTAGTGTGTTCGCATTAGGTGATAATACCGATGTCGATTTTGGGTATTTGAAATTTGGGGGTGATGCAGATGGTGGGTTACGTCAATATATCGCAGTCAATGTTGAAGATGTTGTAAAGGTATCCAAAGATGCTGATCTAACGTGGGAGGAGATTGCTTGTTTGAATTGTACTGGAATCACCGCCTGGAATGCTCTGTTTGGGTTGAAACCCATTCGACCTGGTCAGACAGTATTGGCGCTTGGAACTGGAGGTGTGTCACTGACTGGTTTGATGATCGCCAAGAAGTCTGGTTGTGTGACTATCATTACTTCTTCATCAGAAGAGAAACTCGCCCGAGTCAAGAAAGACTATGGCATAGATTACACTGTTAATTACAAGACCCACCCAAACTGGGGCGAGGAAGTTCAAAGATTAACTGGAGGCCGTGGTGTTGATGTCATCCTGGAGAATGGTGGTTCGGCTACCCTTGGCCAAAGCATCACTGCAGCAGCTCGAGGAGCTCAAATTGTCATCATTGGACTAATTGCCCAGAATTCATCTGATAATATGCCTGATGTTTCATTGGGAGCGCTAGTAAAAGAATTGATCATCCGAGGTGTGAATGTGGGGCCACGACAGTACCTTCTGGAGTTAGTCCGATTCGCAGAGTTCCATTCACTGAAGATTCCAGTTGATAAAACCTTTAGTTTTTCAAAGGGACAAGTTATCGAGGCTTTCAACTATTTGAAGGCTGCTGGTCATGTAGGAAAGGTTTGCATTACTGTAGAGTAAATATTGGTGATCTCTGTTCCATTGCTGCCTATGATCTGAGCTCTTTCCCTACATTAAAACATGTATATATACATTTAGTACAAATAAATTCCTTTCTTTTCATTTATGAGTCATAAGCTTATTGTATTTCTAATTTGATTTCTCTACTCCGGTAGATCTTGGTTTTGGTTTGGAGATGTGTGGGCTTGTACCAGGTTTCGGTGTGGTAACGGGGTAGCTACGGTGTGCGGAGCAATCCCGCGGAATCAAAATCCGGGGTGCCGTTACCGAATGATGACAAATTCCAAAGGTTTCTTTATACAATAGTTACCACAAATATATTGTTGAATTGTCATATTCTGGTGTGATTGGTTTAAAAATTGTGCTAGCAGCTTTGATCGCGGGTTTCAGTATGGGTAGCTGTTCCGCAGGATCAAATGCGGGGTTCGAATACCGAAGAAATCACGAATATCGAAGAAGTGATGACCCTGACAAATTTATTCTTTCCTTGACAAATGCAAATGCAGGTAGGTTATTTTGTTTTTGGGACTTAAGAGAACTATAAATCAGCGCATTTCCGTCGAAGATAAGTAGCTTGCTAGCAACTGAAACAAATATCACAGCAACAATGTCTACTACACAGAAAGTATACCGTACAGACTTTTCTGGTCATCAGAACCTGAAGGTTTTTTATGAGCCTATTCCAAAGGCAGGAGACAATGAAGTTCTTCTCAAAATCAAGGCTGTGTCACTCAACCAGCGTGATTTGATGGTCACCAACAATATCTACCCATTCCCGTTGAAGCACAATGTCGTGCCCGGCTCTGATTTTTCAGCAGAAGTGATTTCTGTTGGTAAGAATGCCAATTCTAGACTGGTACAAGCCGACCATCTCGCTGTTGGTGATAAAGTGGTTAGTGTTTTCAGTCTTGGTCAAAACGAAGGAGTCAGTCAGGGACAGCAAACTTTTGGCGGAGATACCGATGGAGCAATGCAGCAATATATTGCTGTGAATGCAGCCGATGTTGTCAAAGTGTCCAAAAATGCAGATTTGACTTGGGAAGAGATTGCTTGTTTGTGTTGTACTGGAATCACAACTTGGAATGCTCTGTTTGGATTGAAGCCACTCCAAGCTGGACAGACCGTACTTGCTCTTGGAACCGGAGGTGTCTCATTGACCGGTCTCCTAATTGCCAAAAAGGCTGGATGTGTGACTATAATTACTTCGTCATCAGATGAGAAACTTGCCCGAGTCAAGAAGGAATACGGATTTGATTACACCGTCAATTATAAGACCCATGCCAATTGGGGTGAGGAGGTTCAAAGATTAACTGGTGGCCATGGTGCTGACGTTGTGCTGGAAAACGGTGGCTCGGCTACCCTTGGACAGAGTCTTTCAGCAGCTGCTAGAGGATCTCAAATCAATATTATTGGCCTGATTGCACCAGCTTCTGCTGCCGACATGCCTGACGCTTCTCTTGGTGCACTTGGAAAGGAGTTGACAATTAGAGGTGTTTTTGTGGGAGGTAGACAATACCTTCAAGAGGTTGTCAAATTTGCAGAGATTCACAGCTTGAAGATTCCCATTGAGAAGTCGTTTACTTTTGATCAGACTGTCGAGGCTCTGACATACCTGAAGGCTGCTGGCCATGTTGGTAAAGTGTGTATCACTGTGGATTAAAGTAGATGCCTGGAATGCCTGGAATTTGCCGATCTCAATCTTTTTTCTTAACCCTTCACTCGAAATATTCATCATAAATTCAATTATTAGTCAAGCCTTTATATGTTATTTAATAAATGCAACATTTATAGCTTAAAAGCCAGGTTTATCTTGAGTCAAGTTTGAAAGCCATTAAATAGAAATAAAACGGCTATGCTTCAATACCATTCATAACACAACTAACTTATTGCATCGAATACTCAAAAGGTAATTTGAAATTGAAACGAACAATGTATCATTAGAACCAATAAAGCTTATTTCCACCAAGGTCATAGGCCAGGCTTTGGTACTCAGTATGCAGTAGGATGCATACCCTTACCCCAAGACATCAAAACAGATAGTGTCACGGATTTATGTTTCTGACCTTGCGACGATATTGTAGCCAAATTTAGCAGAATTGGCCTCCGGTTAATCCAACTATATCCGGTTGATCCGGAATTTTAGATTGTATAATCTAGGAACCACAATTAGATACAGGGTTTGTGATCCGGTAGGCCGGACTTAAGTTCCCGACTGCCGTAATTCAGGGGTTCGACAATCAAAATGTCCAATCGTAGGCAATTGGTCAGATCACTTAAGAATATTACCAATGGTTACTCGTCGGTAGAAATCCAAGTCCGGAATGGTATGATTTGATTTGCTAAACTATTATTGACATAGCCACAAGTAACGACTCATGGGGACCCGGGACTAAAGATTTGCATGAACTATCGCTATTGACATATCATGAGTAGGTTGAGCATTTGGTTTCTTATCATGGCTGTCTCGTATTAACTAGTCGATATGTATACGAAATTCTTGGCGTTTTAGAGAAACGATTGAATGATAAGGGCAAGCAATGGAGGCATGTAATGAAGGTAAGATCTTTTTATGCACCATTATGATTTGAAAATTGTCATGTACATGATTTCTTTTTTGCCCGGGATTGAGCTCCAAACATTTATGTCGGTGTCTCTTTAAATGTTTGTTTCATTGTTTTATTTTATTTTCCGGTTTAGTCTTTTGTCGCATGATATACTACTCGGTTGTTTCGTCTTCAAGTTTCTTTTTTTAACTTGAAGCGGGGGTTGCATGCGGTGGGGAAGAATCGAAAGAACGAAAAGGAGAAGACAATAGGATCGTCATAAAAGTTGTTAATGGGAATCCGCTAACAGAAGGCACTATCTCTATTCTTGTATTTCGTTTATGAGGGATCAGATACAGTGATCCAATGGCTGATCAGACACCTTCATTTGGTAAAAACATTAAGGGAATTCACCTATGCTGATAGAAAAAACATAGATCAAGGTGCACAGAGTAGGTTTTTTGTCCGAGCAGTATTGTCAATTGATGCTGAAATAGGTGATCTCATTCTAACATGAAGTACGATCCAAAGCTCGTGTGCTTACAGAGCTGATCGAGAGTCCCCGCAAATTAGCAAGCGAAAAAGAAAATTACAAACGTATCCGCCAACAAATGAGCCAACCTGGAATAGTTGAGCTTGGTGGGGAAGCTGCTGCGGCAAGGAGAAGCAGCAGGCTTACATTAGACTTGAATTCTCCTAACGGCAGTACTCTGCGAGCAGCGACTTTTGGGGCTCAGGGTCCTGTGTCACCAGAAAGCCGTACTAGTTTACATGGGACCGAACGCCCCCCTCCAGCCGGGGCATTGCGAACAACCTATGATGGGCGATATAGTTTGTCGTTGCTGCAGATCATTGATGAGGAGGACTATACCGCTGACTTGGCACGTATCACTTCCGCTAATGGACATAGTACCCACCCATTGGCGGTGTAACGGATCTCGGCAATGCCTGTCCTCGCTATTATGTGCCTCCATGCTTCATCTCGCATGAAATAGACGATAAGAATGGCAGGGTTGGATGTCGATCGTTGTTGTAGCATTCCTCTACCCACATCCACTAGTATGACTGCTAGTTGATTTTTTTTTTTAGTTAGGTCACATTTTAATTTTCATAGCAATTTCTTGGCATGGCGGTGCCAGCTCCCAAATCCGGACTTTGTTCCCAAAGCTCGCCTTGGCGCTCTATTTGTTTCGATTTTGAATCCAAAATAGAGCGTATACGAACTTCATCTAATGGCAAAAAAATCTCATCGTGTCAACTATGTTACGTTACTGTCGCTGTAGTTAATTTTTTGCGATTGCCCTAGTTGTCCATGTGCATTGCATATAGATTCCTAATTAGTTGTGTGTGGGGCGATCTGGATTTGCCCCAACCCGAAATCCATATTCCAACGGACTTGTCTGACGCGTGCGCATTATTGTTCTTTAACTCATTAGTCCCACAATCCAATAGAGTTGTACGAAAAGTCAAGTAACAATAGCAAAAAATGACACAAGATCTTTGAATTAAAGTACAATTGAAATATAAAAGCTGAGGGTATTCACTATTCTCCAACTCTTTTCAGAAAACTGTCATGCTTTGTCTCCTGTGCGAATCCACCCCGCCCCAAGACGATCGCAGATCATCCGCATCCGTCACCCGATCAACTTTCATCCAATAAAGTTAAATTTGGAGTAGTTTTTTGGTCTTCTTTTATTTTTCCTACAGCTTTATCTCACCCAACCAGTGAAACGGTGACGAGTAATTGGCTCCCCCTCATATCTCGCATAACTAGTTTTTATCTTGCTTTGACACAAAGATGTTACGTATATATATAGCATGTAATATTTCCTCCATAGTCTTTATCAAGTAAGTCCTATCATGGCTATTACGTCTGATGATCTAAAATCTGGGGTCTTTGATTCTCCTCTAGAGTCCAATGGCTCCATCGATAAAGTCGAGGTATCTGGATGGCAGAACTTCAAGGATTCCTTTAAACCTGCTGATTTTTCCAACATTGATACTTCAAATATGACCGAAGTAGAGAAGGCCAATGCTGCCACCGCTAATTCTCCATTGACAAGGAGTCTCAAAGGTAGACATCTACAGATGATCGCTATTGGTGGTTCGATTGGTACTGGCCTCTTTGTTGGTTCTGGTAAAGTGCTGCATGTAGGTGGTCCTGCTGGCCTACTGATTGGATTTGCCCTAATTGGATCGATGCTCTACTGTACTGTCATGGCTCTAGGAGAGTTGGCAGTGATTTATCCAGTTGCCGGAGCATTCACTACATATTCATCCAGATTCATCGATCCCGCTTGGGGCTTTGCTATGGGCTGGAATTACGGTCTACAGTGGTTGATTGTATTGCCAGTGGAGCTTGTAGCAGCATCTATTACTATAGACTATTGGCAGTCCGACATCAATCATGCTGCATGGATTTCTCTTTTTTATGTGCTTATCGTGGGGATCAACATGTTTGGCGTGAAAGGCTATGGTGAAGCAGAGTTTGTTTTCTCTATAATAAAAATCTTGGCAGTTCTTGGTTTCATCATTCTGGGAATTGTCTTAAATGTTGGGGGCGGTCCCCGAGGCGGATACTTAGGTGGCTTGTATTGGCAACATCCAGGTGCCTTTGCTAATGGTTTCAAGGGCGTGTGTTCAGTTTTTGTAACTGCTGCTTTTGCATTTACTGGTACCGAATTGGTTGGCTTGGCAGCTGCCGAAACCGAAAACCCCAGAAAGTCACTGCCTTCTGCCACTAAACAGGTCTTTTGGAGAATTTGCTTGTTTTATCTTGTTTCGCTTACTATTGTTGGATTGCTTGTGCCTTACGATGAACCACGACTGCTAGGTGGCAGTGGAGCTTCTGCTTCGCCTTTTGTCATTGCTGTAGCCAACGCCGGTATAAAGGGACTCCCATCAGTCATTAATGCCGTGGTACTTATTGCTGTTCTTTCTGTTGGCAATTCATCGGTTTATGGATGCTCTCGAACCTTGGCTGGGTTAGCGGCACAAGGACTGGCACCTAAAGCTCTAGGGTATATTGATCGTCAAGGTAGGCCTCTTGTTGGAATTGGTTTGTGTGCGGTTGTTGGGTTATTGAGCTTTGTTAGCGCTTCTCCAAAAGAAGGGGTAGTATTCAGCTGGCTGCTTGCATTATCCGGCCTGTCTTCTATTTTCACATGGGGTTCAATCAATGTTTGCCATATCAGATTCCGCATGGCTATGAAGCACCAAAACCGAAGCTTAGATGAAATCCCCTTCAAGAGCCAAGCTGGGGTTATTGGCTCATGGTATGGACTTATCCTCAATATTCTTATTTTGATTGCTCAGTTTTGGGTGGGTCTATTTCCTGTAGGTGGAGGACGTGCTAGTGCAAGTGTGTTCTTCCAGAGCTATTTGGCCGCCCCAGTGGTGGTTGTATTTTACCTAGTTTTCAAAATATGGAAGCGTACTCCATTTGTTCGAATAAGAGACATTGAACTTGATGGTGGACGACGCGAAGTAGACATGGATTTACTGCGACAAGAGATCCGTGAAGAAAAAGAATATCTTCGCTCCAAGCCATTCTGGTATAGAACATTCAAATTTTGGTGTTAGTTGTATTGACAGCTATGGATAAGCATAGTTAACTTTATATATGTATATGTATATATTGTGAACAAATGAATTTATTTAAGTTTTCAGCTTTGGAAGTTTCTCATTCTCCCATCACAGACTAACCCCGCATGAGAGTCGCGAAACTAGCGCCAACCATGTACATGCGTATAGCCGCATCATCGCCATGGAACTCTTCACTTCCTGACATGTCTCTAGACATTGACTGGAACAAGATTCTGGAAGATGAATTAGACATCTCAGAGAAAGTCAGACAGTTCTTAGATGAACACTTCCAATCATTAACTCTTCCTCCGTACATTGAGTCTGTCTCTGTTACATCATTCAAGCTTGGATCAACGGGACCCGAGGTAACAATCAAGCATATATCCGACCCATTCCCAGAATTCTACAATGATGGAGAGATATCCGAAGATGCACTGGAAAGTGATGAAGATGAGATTGCTGCTGCACCAATAATAGGGGATCCCAGGGACTCGCCTGTTGCGTCATCGCTTCCGTCATATCATACAGATGATGAACTGCCAGACATCTCGCGTCGCCCATCTATGGCTCGAAATAGCTTGGACGAGGTGAGAGAATCACTTGCCGGTGACATTACTGAAGGGAATCATGGGATCAACTATTTTCATCCTGGGTTGTTTTCAGGGGTCAGATCTCCCTTGTACTCCCCTGTACATGGCGCGCTGCCCATCCCTTCAGGACTAAGGTCTCCTTTTTCAGAGATAGCTCATCATCACAACACCGGAAATGGATTTGGATTCCAATCTATTGATCGTTTTACTTCATCGGAAGGTCTTGTATTACCGAATAGTAACGATGTGGATCAGCTTAACCAGGACACGTCAAGTTCTCAGTGTGAAGGAGCTGATACCGATGATGAACTATCTAGTAAAGATAATGATCTACAGCTTTTCATGGAGGTGTCATACAAAGGGGACATGCAGCTCGGAGTGACAGCTACTCTGCTGTTAAACTATCCATCCCCAAGTTTTGTGTCTCTTCCTATCAAACTTACGGTTACTGGATTGGAGATTCGAGCGCTAGCAGTTTTGGCATACATTGGGAATCAGATCCATCTCAGCTTCATATGTGACATAGACGAAGATCAAGACTCAATGCCGCTTCTTCGTCAAGAGCGAATTGACATTATTCGTGATATCAAAATAGAGTCTGAGATTGGTGCTCAACATGAAAATGGACCTGTGCTTCGTAATGTGGGCAAAGTTGAGAAGTTCCTATTAGAAAAGATCAGATCACTCGCAAGAGATGAACTCGCGTGGCCCGGATGGATAACCTTTGAGTTCTAAATTATTTATTTCAAGTTACAGTTACGGTTACATTTACTTTCTAAGTTCCATTGATCTTGGGTGTCAACTTGTTGCGTTGTTCATCTAATAGTTGGGATCTTTGAATGTACAAGAGCTGAGCTTAGCACCTGATGACGTATTATATTCATATGTTAGTGCGAATGACGAAATATATGAATCGGTGACATATCGTTCGTCGCCCTTACAAAGTAATGAATTAGATTTACGTCAAGAGGAATCTTATTTTAACCCTATTATCAACCTAACCCTACTTCTATCAAGCCGCAAAAAAAGGGAATTCTCCAGCCTAAACCAGAGAACTCCCTTCCACCAGCGGACTGAATACAAGTATTCAATCTATTTATTGGCTCTTTTACTATGACTACTTACCTAAAAGCTTGCCCCTTACTAAATTCTGTACCTGTAAGCAGTTCTCGCCGATACACCAGCTCGCTTTTTAGTACTTGAGTATCAGCCTACGGGGGAATCCGCCTACGGTGTCATCTACTCTTAGCGCTTATAGGTTATCGCAAGACCCTTGGGCCCAATGAACATTCGCAAAGTTTCGATGAGTCCGCTAAAACCTAAAGAATCCCTTTAAAAGCTGAGGAACCCCGGATATCTTCCGGCCCCGGTATTGATCTTTGGCCACCATCAACTTGGCTGTTGAATCTTTTGGCCAAGATCTGCAGAAGCAAAGT
>JAKTZE010000039.1:0-30145 GCA_030578775.1 Sugiyamaella chiloensis | reverse complement strand
CCGTTAAATGTCGGGACGGAAACCAAAGTTGGCCGTGAAACTGTTTGGAACCCTGGGATGAACAGGCTATCTAGGCGTAGAGAGTGAGCGGTAGGATGATTAAATGGCCTGAAAGTGCCTTTTCAATAGCTTAGAGTTTGTGTGAGTTGAAGAGATTCATGCGTAGTCTATTCTTTAAGGTTTGCTTACATCGAAGGCCGCGGACTACCGCTTGTACATAAACACCGCGGTGTTAATAAAGATCTCCGTATTGGCCTCCATAGTTACCGAGGGGACCTGATTCCCGCTTTAGTGCTTGCTTCTTGTTTTTTTTGAAATGTTTCTTGCCTTTTGTTTCGGCAACATCATTTAAGTGGAATGGCTTTTTAGTGTGTCCAGAACCATTGTCCATTGCAAAGAAATCCTTATCTAAATTGCTTCCAGCTGTTGAAACCACTAACGATAAATTATTAGAGGCGTATGAAACGCCATTGACAGCGTCATGCTGTGAAAATTTCAAATGATCTAACTCTTTAGCAAGGTCAACCTCATCAATATTAACTTCAGGATTTGCATCCTTTAGAGCAGAGATAATTTGAATCCTTCGCGACTCTGGAAGAGCATTGAGACTGTGGACTTCATGATTAAATTTAGTACCAGCATCCTTGTCTCCAGGTAGGTAAGTAGGGGGAGGATTGCAGTATAAAAGCTTAGCATTCACATAATCTTTCAGAACATATCGTGCAGCCCTAGATTCATCGGGATTACCTTGTCCTGCCTTCATGAAACCACGAGCTCTAGCATATGCCATCAATAACTCTTCCGAAGTTGGAGTGCCAGAACCTCCTTCGTCTATTGGTTTAGTGAAAATAGAGATTCCATAAATAGCTTCCAAAAAGTACTTTGGAATACGTTGTGCAACAAGCTGAACCGGTCCGGTGAATTCCCTTAACTGATCGATTGGTAGAACACCATTACACACCAAATCAGAATTGGTCTGAGCAAAGTTTGGGAATACCAGACCAGGACAATCGCATAAAACAACAGTTGGCGACAACATTATGGTCTGGAAGTGCTTGGTTTTTCCAGGAGTGGAGGACACTGATACCTTTTTGGCACCGATGAGAGCGTTGATTGAAGAAGATTTTCCCACATTTGGATATCCAACGAGACCTATTTGTAAAATGGCCGGCCTATCATTCGATTTAGGAGTGAACATAGGCTCTGGTGCCTCTGATAAGAATAATTCTTCAAGCTCATTCACACTTAAAATATGAGTAGGATCTTTTTCCATGACTTCGTAATTTTTATGCGTTGCCTCCTCTTTGGCACCACCTTGGTTTTCAGACTCAGACTCAGATTCTTCGGAATCATTCTCTTCAGCATCTTCGAACTCCCTCAACGCTGTAGCAGCAGAAAAAAAGGCGTAGTTAATTTTATTTTCAGTGAAATATGCAGCCCAAGATTCACGCTGTTCAAGTGTAAGTAAATCAGCCTTGTTAATCAACAAGAGATTCTTCTTCAGAGGGTTTAATTCTGTAACATAACTCTCTAGATCAATTGATCTAAACAGTAACGGGTTTCGGGCATCTACAATTTGAACAACCAAATCAGATCGATCAACAACTCTCCACAGTTGTCTCCACACCTCTAGATTTCGCTCGAACGGTGTCAACAAAAGCTCCTCATCATCTTGAAGTTCAGCTAAACCACGTCTCCAGTCCAAAAATGCATCCCTCTCAAGACGATCAAGTTCAGTGCTTGTCATATCTGAAGTCCATTTTGGTCGTCTGGGCACCGTTAACCTCGCTGTGTTTGCAGCATGGATTTCTTCTAACTGCTGCTGCTCCTCAGCCGTCAAAAGAAATGCATTTTCAGACCTTCCAGGTAGTCGACTTGTGCCAGAATTTGCCTGGCTTATGATTCGAATATTGGCTGTTCTCTCTGTTGTGAAATCGGTATCGGCCAATTCAGCGGTTGATAAAAACTCGTCTAAAGGGCGCTCTTGAGTGACTGATCGTAGCTTCACCCATCCTGCTTCCTTTTTGTTGACTTCAGTATCAGTGATGAATCGTTCCTCTCCGTCATCATTTATATATCTGCTAGCATTTCTGGCTTTAGTCTTCTGGTTTATAAGCGCTCGACCCAAACCAGTTGCATTTCTCTTGTTTGCTCTGGCTCGAGATCCAGCCTTTGGTGGCAACGGCCCTCCATATCCACTATTCTTAGTCTAACATTAGCTCCCATATCACTAAGAAACAAAGAACTAGATCCGAAAATATCTTACCATTGCGTGGACAGTAGTTAAAGGCAAAGATTCTCTTGTGTGAGCTCATCCTATTTTATTTTTAATTTTTTCATGCCGCATGCATGGACCCCAAATCAGTAAATCTGATAAATACCAAAACAGGTGGTTGAGCAATCAAGGAACTCGACGACGAGAACACAGACAACACAGCTGAACAAAAATCCAGAATTCAAAAAAACAAAAAAACAGCAGCAATACTTCTAATTACAACCTTGCTTTCGTAACATTATAGGGCGAGTTAGACTGGGTGCTTGTTCCAGATCAAAATCCACCCTCTCTCCAACAAACGTTGGCTGCAGCCCGCCGATGCTCCCCACGTTGTGGCTCACCTGACCCCACTGAAGTTATATAAAACTAAACCGATTATTCCAATCTTGACTTATAAGTTTTCTTATCGCAATGTCTATCGTAGAGCAGTTGGGATTGGAAATTGAGTTTAAAAGATCATCTTACGAGTCCAGATTTATATCAGATCTTGCTGAAGGAAAACTCGACATACTACAGTTCAACAAATGGTTATATCAAGATTATGTGTTTGTCCGCACCTCAGTCGATTTTGCAATTCAAGTGGCAGACCGTATTCCAACCGATCATAAACACGAGGACTTGAAATCAGCTATTTCTGGATCTTTCGATGTCCTCCGAAAAGAGTTACAATTGTTTCGTAAAAGAGCAGCTGCGAACGGAGTAATTCTACCCAGGCTCCCAGAAGTACAGGATACAATTGAAAAGGAGATAGATGCATTTGGAAATGCAAAACTTCTGCACAAGATTGAGCAGGACAGCTCTAGTGTATTGACAGAAGTCAATCATTTTAACCTCTCTTACATCAAGTACCTTCAAAGCCTTGTTGGAAACAAATCTACATCTTGGAAATATCTTGTGACATCTCTATGGATGCTTGAACATTGTTACAGGGAGGCTTTCCATCATGTTGCAGTATCTAAGAGGTTCCAGCTGGTTGCAGAATCAAGCCTCCAAGAGTTTGTGAACTGGTGGGGCCTCAACAATGACTTCGACAGTTACGTACAGCTATTAGGGGAGCACGTCTTAACCTTTATTGAAGAAGACAAAACGCTTGTCTTTGACGCAGCCAGCAATATCTGCAAACATGAATTAAATTTCTTTGATGGTTCCTGTAAATAAATAATAAAAATATATAAAAATAATGAAACGAAAGTAAGAGTAGTCAAGACACGACAGGTAAAAATTTAAAACTACAGCACCTTCCGTTCGAATATGGTCTCCCACTATACTACTGAGTAAGGCTCTCACAGGCTTGAATATGACTGATCGGACGGGAAGTCTTATTTTCCTATAGATATGGCCGTAGCTGATAGTTAATTTTGAACTTTCTATATAAAGTACCGGAGTCACGTGATATAATCAAGAAAACCAAATATGCAAAAAAATAATTCAAGAACCAAAAATGACTTCGGACCTCACAGCCTCTTTTTTACAAACATTTCTTTGTCTTTGCTTTGGTAAATGTTTATCTAAAGCTATAATCACGTCTGAAAGTCCTCTCACAGACCTCTTTGTCTTCTTCTAGTTCATTAAGACCTCTTCACAGGCTTTTAAGGCAGCGGGGCAACGTCACAACGTCGTCGGGCTGGATACTTTGTTTTAGACAAATCAAGGAATTGAGATACTTTTTTTGCTCTACCGAGACTGGTTGACTGGTATCCAGATATGCTATATATTTTGATACTAGAATCAAAACAAATCTGTGCACAGCGATCACGTGATATCTACACAGAAATCTTGATATTTGCCAAAGGGTGCCTGCCTACTTTGATGACGATCAGAGGTGTAAAAACCAATGATATGTTGTTGAGACTAACGATTGCAAGGATACCACATATTTTATTAATTTAAGATCTTTGGAGAACAACTATTCTAAAATGTGCTAACTTTTCATTTCGAATCTCAGTTTTGATAGATATTTCGGCTACTTGGGAGACGAAACCAAGCCCATCAAGAAACAGGCGGCTTCAGGGGATGTAAGGCTTGTTAAAATAAAGGTAAGTTATTCCTAACCTACCTCTATGTTGGTACATCTTTCCCTAACCTATTGTAGTTACAAGTCCAGAATAAAGGTAAGTTATCCTTAACTTACCTCTGTTCTGGTACATCTCTCCCTACCCTATGGTAGTTATAAGGAGGACTATAACCTCCTTAAAATGGTTGTCCACTCGCTACACTCTGTTGTATATTGTTGGCTCATAGTGCTCTATTACCACTAACTTGCTTACTGACAATTAGCCCTACACGGCCGTACCCTTGTAAAACCTAACATGGCTGACCAAATCATGTAATAATTCTGTAAGATCAAATTAGATCGATAGCAGGATAAAAAGTAGGTTGGTTCAGCTCTCATGGAAATGTGTAAATAAAGCCCTCAGTTTTATTTCTTCGTTCTCAGAAATGTTTGGTTTTAGATTAGGCAGATTCTCGTTGGTCGTCAAGTTACCAGTTAGCTTACTATAACTTACGTGCAAGAGCTATGTAGCTTCTTCGGGATAACGTACGCATGAACGCATGCAAAAACTTGGTTCCTGCATAATTCACGGACAGATGTACCTGCCTGCAGTTACAAATTGAAATATCATGTGTAGTAATAGAAGAGATTGGTTGGGCTGAAACTGGTCTAGCTCTATTTTTTATATCTGAGCCGGTTGATATCGTTTGGCGCTGGTCCGGCAGGCAGCGATCTGAACTCAATTGATACATTGTGAGACAAGAACGAACGGTAAATAATATTCACTCTTCTCTATTGGGCAAAAATCATGAAAGAAACGTTTACCACAAAGCTTTGAATTACCACGTGCGGGTGTGCTAGCCATTGAGTGATAATTTTAGGAAACGTGCTTTGCAGATCAATTGAAGATCACTGGTGATCGTTTAGCTTACAGATCACTTCGTGCAGGTGTGATGTCGTTCAACATCCAGCATACTGTTGGTAATTGGAACAACATTTTGACATAATTGAATGAAATGAAATATGTTTTATATATTAGTATTAATAATATATATCACTAAACCCACAACGCAATTTAAAAGAAGGTTAAAAGGAATCATTGACATTTGCCTGCAAGATTACCTAGTGCTAGTGACAGGAGCCAGACCACGTTATCGTAGGTTGATCACGGTAGCTCTTAAATAGAGATATTATCAAGGCATAGCATGATCGACTAAAGACGAATAAGGAGACAATCCCTGAGGGTGTTGGATAAAAAAAAAAACTATATAAGTTCGCTGACCAGCATGAATATGGGACGTACAGGGACATGAAATTCTTATTAACTATCCTTGGCTTGGTGACTTTAGTCGTGTCAGCATTCCCTGCCGGAATACTGGAACCGAACATAACTGATATCTCACAGTTCCGGTTGGCATTTAATGGACCTACTGGAATGACGGTATCATGGAACTCTCCAAATAAGACAGAATCCCCCACTGTTTGGTATGGAGAGAACCCGATAGCCTGCTGCAGTTATGCAGTTGGAACAAGTTCTACATACGCTACAGCAAACACTTGGGATAACCATGTGCAAGTGAAGTCGCTGAAACCATTCACCAAGTACTATTACCGAGTAAGCGGTCAAAGCATCTTCGAATGCAAGGATCAATACTTTATCACATCTCGGTCAGTTGGAGATCAAACTCCATTTTCGGTAGCAATGATTGCGGATTTGGGAATTGAAGTTGGTGGTACTCCCGAAACGGAACATGTATGTGAGACATTTGGATCTTTGTCAAGCTCCATGAGCTCCTATGAATTCTTGTGGCATGCTGGAGACTTGGGTTATGCTGACGATTGGAAAGATCAGGAAACTGCTCACGTTTATCCTAATATTAGTGGTGTTGAGGCATACACAGACATTATGAATGCGTACTATGTCGAACTATCTAATATCACCAAGACTAAAACCTATATGGTTGGCCCTGGAAACCATGAAGCTCAATGCGATGAAGCGAATTATGGGATCTGTCCCGCCGGCCAGAAAAACTTTACTGCTTACCTCAACCACTTTAGTATGCCAACAGATGACCAAACTGACGGCTACTACAAGAACATGTGGTATTCTTGGAACTACGGAATGGTACACTTTGTAGTTATCGATACTGAGACTGATTTTCCACAAGCACCAGACCAGGGAAACTATGGAGCCCTCAGGGCTGGTCCATTTGGGAAAACAAATCAGCAGCTCGACTGGCTCGAAGCAGATCTTGCCAAAGTAAATAGGTCACAAACACCCTGGGTTATTGCTGCTGGCCACCGACCTTGGTATAGCGCTAGCGGTAATTGTACTTCATGTGGAGAAGCGTTTGATGAAATTCTTGCGAAGCACAATGTTGATGTGTTTTGGGCTGGTCACGTCCATTACTACGAACGAGATAAGCCAATGTCCAACGGTACTATTGATCCAAATGGCCTAAACAATCCCAAAGCTCCTATGTATATCACGAGTGGTTCGGCAGGCAATTATGAGGGTCATAGTTCAGCGACGATTTCTCCACTTCCGAAATTCGTCGATTATCTTAACAATGAATACTATGGATGGTCCAAGTTAACTTTCCACAATAGTACTCATCTGACTCAAGAATACATTGCTTCTCTTACTGGTGAAGTTCTCGACTCAGCTACCCTATACAAAGACCACGGAATTCAATGGTAGAAGTTCGAGTTAAATACTTAGTCTCAATTGAAGAGCTATTGTTAGCATAGTACGATAGAGAATAGAATAATATTTTAAGAATTAGCTTCAGAATTATTGTGGAATTTATGCATCACTTAAACAGCATAGAAATGATAACCATCTTCAAAGTGGAGCATTCATGGCAGAAACAGGAGCCAAACGGTATTACGTAACCGGTTACATGTTCTATGGGTTTATGTGGCGATATGTCGTACCGTCAATAAACCTGTCAATCAAATCCACCGAAACCCGAACTCAATGCTAGCGAGGTTGATATAACGAATAAGAACCGATAGCTGGCTTGTAGTGGGGAAAATGCGGTTATCGACGGACTATCCTGCATAAGGACAAAGTTTGCCCGTCCATGCACCCGTTTGCAATATCAGCATGCATACTCCAGTTACCTAAATTGGGATATGTGGGGTAAGAAGGCTGTACCCCACACTGAATAGCGGAACTTATTATGCTGAACACTTTTGCGGCCTTTAGAAAAAGAAATATGTAACAACAATACATTTTACGCCTCAAAAACTATTAGTAACTATAACTGAATCGTGGATTGAGATCACCAGCAATGGCTTGCTCTCGAGGACTGAGCTTCTGCCATTTCTCCTCATAGGCACTTGACTTCTTCTTGTTATTTTCATATCGAATACCCAAGTAGTAGATTAAACACGAAAATAGACTGAAACACACAAAAGAAAGCCCGACGGCAACACCTTTAGTATAGTATGGAGCATCAGTACTAAGAAAAGAATAGGTGGCAATAATTCCTCCAATGTTTCCAAAACCAACTTGCCATCCCGTTCCTACAGCTCGGCGATAATGTCCGCCAAAATTCATGCTGGTCCAACAAACAATAAGAGGCATCGCTGAATAAGTACCCGAGGCCACTAAGAAACAAGCAGCATATCTGGCATGAACGTTGCCATGTACTGTAAGCAGTATAATGAAACCTGTAATAGAAATAAGACAAGTAGCGATTACAAAGATAAATCTGCGTCTGAAATAATCTGAGAAAACAGCAGTGATCATTGCCATTCCAAAAGCTACCACCCAAGGAGGGATAGAATGAAGCTGAGTCTGAACAGGCGAATATTTCATTGCAGCAATAATAGCATTCGCGAAATAGGCATATCCATAGGCGGGAATAATTAGTCCAAAATACATAAAACCGGCTGCATAAACCTTCCAGTCCTTAAAGGCACCTAGCTTCTCTGACATAGTAGCAGAAATCTCATGAGAGGAGTTTCCAGCATCCATTTCCAGCTTAGCCTTAAGGAAAGCTCGCTCATTATCACTCAAGAACTTCGCATCTTCTGGGAAATCAGAAATTCCGAAGAATAGCAGAAGAGATACAAATGCAGTGATAGTGCCTTCAATGATATAGAGCCATCTCCAGCCTTCAAGGCCACATTTTCCGTTGATGTGGTTCACACCAGTTGCAATAAGTCCACCGAAAGCACCAGCTAGACAAGTTGAGGAGAAGAAAAAGGAATATCGCTTCTGGGCCTCCTCTCGTCGGTACCACATGGACAGCAAATAAAAGCAGCCTGGAAACATTCCAGATTCAAACAAACCTAGCAAGAAACGAGTTGTGATTAATGCTCCATAACTTTTCACAAATCCTTGACCAATGCTGACGACTCCAAAACATACCATACAAGCAGACAACCAGAGGTGTGGAGAGAATCTCTTCATGAGAATATTTGAAGGAACCTCACAAATCACATAAGGTACAAAGAAGATGGTTAGGCAAGTATTGAATTGAGTACCAATCAGCCCAATATCCTTACTCATGCCATAGACATTTGCATTTGAAATATTGACTCTATCCAAAAATGCCAGTAGATAGAGGGTACAAATAGCTGGCACAATATGCCAGTCCACCTTTGCCATTAACTTCTTGTGATCAATTCCATATTCAATAGCAAGCTGTTCAATTCGATCACTTTGAGCACTTAAATCGCTATGAGCACTCTCCTCAAATGAAGTGGTATCTTTTGGCTTCTCCATTGCGACCGTATTATCTAATATGGATCGGGAAGGGCAGCATATTCCTTTTATAGTAGAGATCCCTGTTGTCCCTATGACCGGCGACCTAGTTTCCCAGTTGAGTAACAGTGCATGAAGCTCTTGCATTTGTTCAATGTGACTTAAAGTAGTGGGGTCCTACAAGTCAGAAAAAAGAAATGACTCTATGACCATTGCACAGATTACCACAGAAAAACCATACAAGAGATCAATGTTCAGAGTTGATAAGCCTCAAACTGTTAGTATTTTCGTCGCCGGTAGCAGATTCAATTCAGAGAACCTAGCCGCCGATGAGAAATTAAAAAGCAATGTGGGCAGCCATACACCCACACCCCCCGCAGTCACTTGCATGAACCACGAAGACACCCTACCAGTTGCGGACTAGTCAGAGTTGAAAAGTAATCGTACCCCACCCTTCGGAATGGCGGACTAAAAAATAAACCGCCTTGTCAGTGCTATTAAACGGTGTATGGAATCTTGTCTTAGAAAAGCATATTTGAGTGACATTCCCAGGTGATGCAGATCAGACATCGTTAAGAGCTAATATAATAATTATTCGCACCCCGACATGAGAGAGTATCTACCCACTCCTCGACTCTGTTTCAAGTATAACTCCTCCGATATTTCGCCGAAGTCGCTATGCTTCGACATGTATGCAATTAGCTTTAGTCTACTTAATCTTTCCGGCGATCGGGTCGGAAGCCTAGTTTGTCGCTTTGCAGAAGGCCATCTGGCACCTGTCATGCAATAGGTAGGGTTCCGTGGAAAGCACCCTTGAAAGACATGAAAACAGGCGCCGATGCTATAGCTTTCTATATTGGAGATGACTGATTCTGGCTTACCAGGAATCATTTTTAGACTAGTGAGAATGATTACAGGTGCTCATTTTAGAAATTACCTGGTAGTATCGCTATCCGCTATTGCAGAAACTTCGATGTGTGTGCATGGCATGGCATATCTGACTCAACCCTCGCAGATCAACCCCGGTACACTTAAGCGCCGGTCAAATGCGAACCTCGCATCCCCGAATTTCCGCTATGAGCATCTCCAAAAGAGAGATGCACAGGAAGGAGATTGTATATATTAGACCTAGTTGCTCCCAATATCACAGCTTAGAAGGTATATTGTAATGCGACACTCAATTTAGTAGTAGTATTTCCTTGTAGTGCTTGCGAGTGAATCTTGAAGTGTACATGATTCTGCCATACGAGTGTGATAATAGCTCATAAATGGAAAAAAGTCCATTAAAAATCATCCGTGTTAATTGTTAAAACTAATCAGCATTTTGGATTTGTCGTCAATGTGAAAGAGATAAAGTAATCTTTCTGCTCATGCTCAGGCGCACTCACGGTGTAGATATATGTTGATCGGCTACTGGCGAAATCTTCGCACCCCGCCAATATCCGGCATCATAGTAACCCGTTATCGGACTACGACTGGCAATAGCATAAGCGGTAATCACATCAATTTCACTAAATTATTACGATTCGGAGTAATGAATCCAGAAGAATTTAAGTAGTTTAATCCAATTTTGACTTGGTTGACTTCACAGACCTCTAAAGTTCATTTGCTATGCCTTGTGAGCACAGCCTGAGTATCCTATTATCCCATAGTAGTGATATATCATCAATGAAAGACATTCTTGGTTAATAAACATCGATATAAACAAATAAGATCTTTAGATTAAGTTTATTGAATACTAGTTTCTGGGTCTCCCAGAGAGCCCAGAGAGAGCATTCCATCTGTGGGGAAGAGGCATACTTCAGAGGCTGATTGCGTGAGGCGTAATTAACCACCTCTCAGTGTCTGGTGTTGGTGTCAACATGGCTGAGATCAGTCAATTATTCACAAACTTAGATAAAGAAGCAAACAAGTTACAAAAACAGTTTGAAAGCATTCCATCTGCTGAATACAACCATGATGCATTTCTGACTTCTCTCAAGCTCCAAAAGCTCATGTCTAACATGAATTATGCACGAAGTCTCCTGCTAGATATTGAAAGCAGTGGCAGCCAACAGACCAATAAACAAACTAAAAGAGTGGGATCTCCTCGGGTATCAGATCCTGTCACATCAAGCCATAGGAGTCATTTACAGAACCTCAATGACAAGCTACAAGAAATGCAGCACGAACTTCGACATATTCAAGAAAGCGAATCAAAATCTTTCCAACATGAACAAGAACGTGCTAAGGCTCAAGCTGTTCAGGTAGACAAAATTACTGTAACACCGCGACATCGTATTCAAACATCAGACAAATCTATTGCAAATGGAGAGATGTCTGTTACAGACAAGTTGTCAATCCAGAAGGATGCCCAAGAGTCTCTTGCTCAGGATATCCTTGGTATGGTATCCACCTTAAAAGCAAACGCTATTGCATTTTCAGACAAGATTTCTCAGGATACTGAGGTCGTAAAAGAGACAAGCGATGCTCTTAATAAGTCATCATCAACCATGGATAAAATGGGCAGCAGGATGACCAAATACAAAAGGTCAACTGCTATTGGATGGATGTTTTATATTTGGGCTATAGTATTTATGACAGCTGCAGTGGCCAGTGGTATGATAATTGTGCGCATTTTTCCTAAGTGGTAATTGGACCATATAAATTATTCCCATTGTGTTTAAATAAATTATCCTATGACATTACACATGACTAGACAGGCATCAATGATGACCAATTGATAGCTTCATCCCAATTTAGCCCGTCTATTAAAAGCCGGCTATCCAAGTCGTCATCCCTCCCTCCTTCATTCAAACCCAAGAATTCGAAATCATCGCGCTGAGTCGCATTATTCTCTGGCTCAACCTTGACGATGCCCACTCGGACATTTATATTGGCATCATTTTTTGGAGTTTCATCTAACAATGCAACAATGTCGTCAAGAGTAAACTCATCGTACCCGCCTGTCTTTGGTCGGGCATTCCGTAATGTCTCATGCTGTTGTTGTTCCTTTCCAGGACTGTTTGGAATGACGATAGAAGAATACCTTTCAACAGGGGCATTAGGCTGGCGTGCCTGGTGCTTCATCTGGGTCCTTGGAAGAATGTCAACAGTCCTTGACGCAGTTTGGGTTTGCCCATTCGACGGAGATCTGGATCTAGTAGTGGACGATTTTGACATCCGACGCTCTGTTTCTGATGGCCGTCTTGGTGAAACCTTGAGCACATCATCGCATATCTCCTCCAGCCATTGATAACAGTCTTTTGAAATAGATCCCGGAATTCCTTGCTGCATATCTGAATGTAGACACCCCAATAACTGGGTCATGAACTTCTTTACTTGCTGTAACAATGCCCCACTCTTTGAGTAATCAACAGCGCCATACAAGATAACAGCCCCAAATAGGAACAACGTTCTGGTGGTACTCACTGGCAATGTTGTATTGACACCACGTGCTCTCAGGTAGTTGTACACTTGAATATATGTCTTCGCAGATTGGGTGACAGCCACATTGGAACCGCTTCCACGCACAGCATTGAAGTCATCAACTGGGGCCGTGACTGCTGGTAAATGGATCATGATACGACCGTAATGATAGAGCATTAACAGCAGTGGAGACTTTTGATGAACAGGATGTAACGTTGGCGAAGGCATTCCGTTCGAAAACTCGAATCTCAAACTTGCAGGTAGATCCTTTCGCCAGCCTTCCAAGTGGTCTTCAAGTGCATAGATAACCTTCAAAGAGTGGGTATGCTCGGTGCCCGAGTAAACTGTGTCGAGAATATTGGCTAGAACCTTGCTGAACAAAATAACAGCAACTTGGCAAGATGTTTCGGACATTGAAGGAGATCCTGTACTTTGAGGAGATTCTGTATCATTCGAATTGTCCCGACCAATATCAGTAGGGATACCGCAATCGATGCTTGAATCAACTAAATTTCTAGGTGATCCTAGTAATGCACTTGCAAATACATCTAACGAATAGATGGTCCAGAAAACTCTCCTGGTGATGTCCTTCCAGTACGATGCCAAGGGCTTACCTGCATGGGTACGAATAAGACTTCTACTTCGATGCAATCCCAATCGAAGTGCAGTTGCAGTAACAGCCGATCTGAACTCCCAGATTTCACGCAGATTACCTGTATGCATCGAATAAAGGAGCACCAGGGTTAAAAGTTGAGTACCATATATGCTAGGCTTGCTGTTCGCGTCAGTAACACCAGAACGCCAGATAGCATCCAGTTGACCCAACTCTACTTTACTCAAACACCTTTCACCATCCTTATTAGCTAGAGCTGCCAGACTAAGAGTTATGGCCAAAATAGCTGCGAAATGAGGACTTGTAGGCGTGGAATCTGCTTCATTGAAAAATCGTTGGTACTGCATCAAGAACTGATCTTGGTCTAACACCAGAAAAACTGATTGCCATTCCTGGAAATAAATAGTGAGAAGCTTGTCGCAAGACAGTCTGCTAGGAAAGCTATTCATTGTAAAGCCACCACTTGACGAAGATGACAAGTGCAGTGGACTCGATGGCGACGGTAAATGGCTAGCAGAACTATCACATTTGAAATCTGACACGTAGTTTCCATTAGCCATCCTTTCCGATACCTTGATAACCGAGTCAACTACAGCAGGTGCTTTACCACGGATCTTTTCGATGAATGCTTCAACAAAGAGACCGCCTGCAGATGTGCCCCTATAGGTATTGTCAAGAGACAGCTTATTCATTTGGCGGACTATAAATGCCCCATTATCATCCTCTTCAGTGTCAGAGGCTATGGACGGGGTCATGCCGTTAGTTGAAGAGCCAGGTGTTATAATAGCGCCAGCTGGTGGCTTAGACACCGAGCCAAGTGTTGCCTCCACGCGAGAGAGCATTTCCATCTGTTCGTCCTTGATATCCAACAGATTTGAGAGTCGAATATTCTCTGATTCAAGTTCACGGACACGGTCTTCCAATGACTCCGTATATCCTCGAGGGAAAGCTCGTCTCGTTAATTTGTGAGTTATCTTGCATTCCAGGCCAACTGCTTGGCACTGTGAACAGTTGGGACGCAGCCCATCACATCTGATTTTTTTTGACCGGCATCGATCGCAAGCCTGTGAAATCCGATCGGTACTACTGCCTGGCGGCTTGATCATTTTCCAAGCTTGGGCTCCGTCAGGCATCTTGTGGTATCTCGAGCTGTGATTTTAGTAGTGTGGCACTGTATTATTCCTCGTCTGTTGGGCTGATGACGAATGATATTTGATGGGAGTAAGCGGGATGTTGGGCGTGGGCCACAACCTCGAGTAAATGTGGCTAAAACGTACAAATTAGAGCGACAACGCACTCAATATAAAATCCAATTGGAATGAATAACCAATCAAAGAAATAGGGAAATGATAATACAGGTAACAAAAAAGTAAAATAAATCCTTCCTGGCACTACGCTGGCAGGAGGGAGAAAATTGGTGACGCAATGCAGGCTGGGCTGTTTTATATCATGCAGAGCTTACTGTACCCGGTCACGATGTGGGGGTAGGGTGATATGAGATTGCTTTTTGTGGGGTCAACATGACAACTTACTAGTTACAGCAACAAGCAGAGCCATCGAACTAGCTCCTATAATGTTGTGATAAAAGCTCCACAGTCCATGGGAACGATGGTGGAAACCATCAGGGAGCTTGCAGAAAAACATTAAGCTGTCGTCGAATAATACATGCGCCATGCAAGATTGCTTTTCAAGGAGTCAATACAAAGCGTAAACTAGTACGTTCTACTCGCCGTGTCATCGTCTTGTGATTGATTTAGTGTAATAGCCCATTTCGTAAAGGCGCCCAAAACAGTAAGACCAGTGCGGGGCAGCCATTCTCCCGAACTGCCAATCATCCAATCAATCTTCACTAGAGTTATTATCTGCCGACCTTACCGATCTACCCTTGACCTATTGTCTGTCCGGACGGTACCGCACTGAGCGTATGAGTTGAGAGCTAAACAAAGCGGGAAAGCGGTATGGAACAAAACCCGTTACCGCCAAGGTTGCAAATCGAGTGGTGTTAAAGCTCGTTCTCTGCATGATTTCAGCTTGTGAACGTTAGACGAAGCGCATGCACCTAATACTCGTCTGCTCATGAGAGTAATCAACCAGTTCTTTGAAAAGAATTTTTCACAAATATTCCATGACTAGTTTGCAAGAGATTGCATCAGAATTCCATATTTATATAGGTGTATGAACATATTTGCCTGGATAGATGATGTTTCGGGTCCTTGCATATAGCTGCATAATCAGTACCTAGTTCAACCATGATCAATGCATACCAGTTAGCTTAATAATTTAAATGGACAACTGCATCACAATTGTATGAACAAAGAAAGCCGGGATAGATTCAATGTTTATGGAGGCCTAAAGGTATATCCGAGCCTCGGCAGTTATATTTGTTGTCCACTGGATCTAATAGCAAACAATAACTTACAGCTAATAAAGCCTGGAGACAGAATGTAATAGAGCACAATACAATACAAGTGACAATAATACTTGTTCTACGATAGTCAAAAGCAAGAAGTATGACAAAATGATATCGCACCCTGACTAGGCAAGCCCCTAGTATGGTTTGTACGAGAGTGCGATTTGTACATAGATAGAAATGATCAGTTAGGACACGATACCGTTTGCCTTTTATTGCTAAATATACGATCAAGAAAGAAATTGAGAACCGAGAACACGCCTTATTCTTTTTTTTCTAATATTATATTATATTTAATAGTTACTAGCTTCAACGCAGCGAGGCCCATTGTTCTTCATGATAACCCCTGCCGATCCGAATATTCTCCTTTCCCCCTTGAAGTTGCAGCTTATGTCACAGACCCCAGAACGCGTGACGTACAATTATTTAACATTACTGTACCCCCTGAAGATCAGATCTTGAATCTGGGCCGCACACGACTTTGCTCTCCTGAAAAGTACGCAAATGCGAGCCCGTTGAGAAAGATAGAAGTGACAAATGTATAGGATTGAAAGCAGAACATTAACAACTATTGCTAGGCATCCTATTCATTTGAAAGGATGGAAATGACGAGATCGTCCCGAGATCCCCACATAACAACGTGACAAGACGCGTTTGACATCCTTGATCTTCGTCATCTTCATTCCTGGAATTTTTGAAGGCAGCCTTGATCTGGTAGAAAATAATATCTATTCGCCCCCTTTTTCACGGCTCACTGCTGAGGTCTATGCACTCATGTGACTAGTTATGTGCGTTCTCATGCTGCATAGCATATTGTCATGCAATGTCAAGGCTTCCTTCAACGTTCACCGGGCCCAGAGATAGATTGATGGTAGAACCCTTCGCCTTACAACGTACAAATTAATGGTACATGGCACTATAATTCTAGGAATATGATTTCAAGTTGAATAATAGTATGAGCAACTAAGTTCATTCCAATTGCTTCCACCGCTAAACTAATGACCCTTCTTTCCCCCTATTATTAGACTTGTAACACTACCCCCCTGGCGATTGTTTCATTCTATTTCACTCCTGTAGCCTGGGTTGCTTGCACGTTTCATATCCCCTTGGGTTGTTTCATCTAGGAAAGATCGGCAATATTAAATTTCAAATGCAGCCGCTAGCAGGGGCTGATGACAGGGGGTAGAGTCGGGTGGATATGAGCGAGCGGAAATACCTCACCAAAAGCGCCAGAAGGTGTATGTTCATCAACAATATATAATATGCCAACTGACTCGTTGGGCCCGAGAGGAACATTATTACATAGAAAGTAGTTAAACTCCACTGATTCCTAGCCAATGACTTGTACTCCATGTGATCATCTCGTTCCCGTGCGATCTGCTATGATCAGACTAGATCGACAGCACGTCATCTGATTTAAGCGAGTCCTCGCTTATGCAATGCAATAAGCTAGGAGGGAAACGCGCCTCTTCGGTGTAACTTGAGACATGATCACTCTTAATTAGGCATCAGTACATTTTCCCCATAGAAAATAGGAAAAATAGATTTGTCGATCTCTATGACAGGGATGCAGTCGTGATATATAAAACGGTAGATTTCTGCTTTGCAGACGGGAACCATCGGTTTTAACACTTGACTCGACGTGCTAAATTGGCTCTGGAGCCATTAGTCTCTCATTCTTACAAACAATCCGACCTAGTCTTTCATTCTTTCTTCAGTCGTTCCTTCATCGCTATTTTCTCTTTTCTTTATTATATCTCACTCTTTCTATCTTGTGAGTCCTTCTTGGAAAAAAAATCAATTGGAAAATGATTTTCAAGTCCTTGGTAGCAGCAGCAGTTCTTTCCTCCACGCTGGTTCGTGCAGCATTCGATGCTGATTGCAAAAACAACTTGGTTTTATATTGGGGACAATCTTCAGCTGGTTCTGAAGACACTCTTGGACAATATTGTGCAAAGACATCTGGTGATGTCTATGTACTTTCTTTCCTGAATGAATTTGGAACAGGAACCCCAGATGGTACACCTAGCTTGAACCTTGGCAGCTGTTCAACCACTTTCTCAGGATCTAGTCTTTTGCACTGCCCGGACATTGCTTCTGATATTAAGTCGTGTCAGCAGGCTGGAAAGAAGGTTCTACTTTCTCTTGGTGGAGCTGTTGGATCTTATGGATTTTCTAGTGACAGTCAAGCACAGGATTTTGCAGGAACCCTTTGGAATATGTTTGGTGGGGGTTCATCTGACACTCGACCATTTGATGATGCTATTGTGGATGGATTTGATCTTGACATTGAAAACAACGACTCAACAGGCTATGTAGCACTTGTCAGTCAGCTCCGAGATTATTTCAATGGCGCTGATAAGTCTTACTACATTTCCACTGCTCCCCAATGTCCATTCCCTGATGCCAATGTTGGTGATGTTCTCTCTAATGCAGACATTGATTTTGCATTTGTGCAGTTCTATAACAACTATTGCAAAATCGGTTCGCAATTCAACTATGCCACTTGGGAAAACTTCGCTCAAAACCAGTCTCCAAACAAAAATTTAAAGATCTTTTTAGGCTTGCCCGGATCTACTACTGCTGCTGGTTCAGGTTATACACTCCCCGCGGATGTCTCCTCGGCTGTCCAGCAGATTGCATCATCTTCTAGCTTTGGCGGAATCATGCTTTGGGACGCATCGCAGGGTTTCGACAATGTTATCGATGGAACTTCTTTTGCTGATTCGATGCAGAGCATCTTAGATGACAATGCTTCCTGTGGTTCAAGCCCCGCTCCTGTTACTAGCTCGCCTGCCAGCAGCACACCTGAAGCACAATCTTCGTCGGCTGGTCCTACTGTGATTCAGGTTTCTTCAGGTATTATTGGCGGTCAGACAGGCGTTACCTTGGTTGCGTCGGTGCCAACTTCCACGGCCGAACTTGCACCAGCTCCTGTTGCAAGCACTTCGGCTACACCAGCAACCGCATCGCCATCTGAAAGTTCAACAGCTCCTTCGCCCGATACATCTTCGGGCTTTGACTTTACAACGCTGCTCACTATTCAAGCCACTTCTACTATCACTCTAGATGTGGATACAGAGACTGTGACTACACCTACGTCAGCGGTTGCAACTGCCTCTGGAACTTGTACCGAGGGGCAAACACTGTGTACTGATGGTAAATATTCTGTCTGCAATTATGGAAGTTGGGTTTTGATCGATTGCCCTGATGGAACTGTTTGTGGTATGCAACAGGGATACGCTTTCTGTGGCTTTCCTCCATCTCAGAAGCGAGATGATACAATTGCTTTCAGAAAGCGACATCACGTCCACCACCAGCACTGATTTGATTGAACGTTAGAATTTCAAATACTTGTATTATTTTTCAGTTGAGTTTCTCAATGCAGCCCGTTGCATTGCATAGCTATTTCATTTGTACATTGATTTCTGGCATCAACTTCAGAACAGTCATAAAAACAGGATCATCTATCCAGTGATCACTTGTATTTCGGTAGATCAATTCTTCTCCAGACCTCTTTTCATAATATAGCCATAGACCATGCTTCTGATGAGTTTAGTCTCATCGTCTTCTTCAAACATGGGAGACATTTCTTTTTCAATTATTCGCACAGATTCAAAACCAGCTTGAGCTTTTGCAGTGTCGAAGAATTCAAGGTCCTTATAAGCCAACTTTGGACGATGGTGGGTGAAAACAACAAACATCAGTCCATCAGAGCTGAGACATTCGTCACAAGCTCTGATGAGTTTTTCATGTTCAGAATGATTGAACACCAAATCTGATAATATGATGAGATCAAACTTTCGACCCTTTTGGTTTGGAGTATTCAATAAATCTTCAGTTGGATTTCCCCAAATGTATCCTTTAACTTCTATTTTCAATTGAGACCCATTGTCAGGAAGTGAATCTTTGAGTAGCTTGACATTTTCATTTATGTTTTCTATCAGATTGGAATCTGGATAATCTGTTATAACCACATTGTCTGCCGGCGCCAAAGCTGCTAATAACGAAGGTAAAGCTGCTGCAGCTCCCAGTTCTAAAACAGTTTTGCCTTTACACCACTCATCTCGCTTTGCGTCCAATGTATCAGCAGTGACCTTTCCAGCATTCCAAAGTAAATGTCCCCACAACGGAGACTTTCCAACCAGCCGTAATCTAATCTGTCTGGGTTCATCTTTTCGAACTGCCTCTACAAGACGATCATAGGATTCAAAGGTTGGTTCTGGTGGAGGTGGATAGAACCCTTCAGGCTCTGCAAACAAGTCACCGTCAACTGTAATATCTTCTTCAGCTGCCATATGTCAATTAGTGAAAATTGACAATGCATGCAGCCTCGCAGCTAACATACGTCCGGTATGGCACATCGCCAATTAAGAATGGGCCGAGACCAAATTGTTAATTCATTCACTCATTACATTATATCAACCTTTGACAAACTCAATGACTTGAGGAAGCTAAATTACTATGCTAAAGATACACATGTTGCCAGCAATTTTGACTTTACAATTATAATTAATAAATGGTAAGCCGGATGTCATATCACGTGAACTTAGGTAGGTGGGGTCGTCCCTGATGTATGTATATGAGTTTCCAGACTAAGAAACTTGACCTTATTCAAAATGACCAATGATGATGGTTCAAGGCCAAGTACAACGCCTGTCAATCGTGAAGAAGTTGTTGAGGAACAAGCTCAACCTGCCAATGCACCGCCTATAGTACCTCCATCTCCTCCATTCTGGAGGACGATAGGCTCTTTAAAGCTCGAGAATACTGGCTCAGTTGCACGGGACCACGTAAGTGGAGATCTGTAGATATTAGAATATCCAACTCACATAGCTTGCCAATGAACGGACATTTCTCGCATGGCTTAGGACTAGCTTGACTTTTGCTAGTATTGGAGTGGCAGTAACACAATTATTTCGTCTCCAGCCTACCGAGGGTCCCAAGCCTGGTAACTTCCAGAAGTTGAGCTCAGCACTGGGAGGATTATTTATTTCTGTTGGTATCTTAGTGACAGTATTCGGAGTTATCAGATATTTTGCAATCCAGCATCTTTTGCTATCTAATAAATTTCCTGCCAGCAGGATGATTGTTACTGTGTCATTTGGAATTACCATACTTGTAAGTGTCTCGGTGGTTGGTATATATGATTTTCTAACTATAGCTAATTGCCACAACTCTTGGTGTATTATTACATTTATCGGGATAGACATTCAGGGGAACATATTTGTCTCGATAGTAGCTGGATTGGATTTGATATGATCGCTTAGTAACGTGAATGCTTCAAGAGCAGCGAAGTGCTTCAATGAATATGTGCATTTTTCGTCATGGCTGTCAAAAATACCTTCGATCTTCGTAACTTACACAATTGATATCTATGCACTAGAGGAAGTTCCAATTGATTTGAATGGTAGTAGCGCGAGTACCCGTTGACCGTCAATGTCAGCCTGCACTCAGCAGTTCATTATTGACTATTACTATACTATATAATGATCCATGATCAGATAATTCACCAGTATTTAACTAGAAGTTAGTTACACTGTTGCTCATATGTTTTCACAGAGTAGTTATTATAGCATATATAATCATAACGTCTATGGCATCATCATTCCCCATTGATTAAATAAGACATTCATTACTGTTATAAATTCATTGAAATATTAATAGCCATCTCAATAGCGACAAAATCACCGAAAGTCACAAAACATTGTTTTCACAAAATTTCCCTATCCCAAACTAGGTGTTCAAAAGGAGGGTTTTAGCATTTATTGGAGAGGTTCAGTGGTGTAACGGTTATCACGTCTCGTTCACACTAGTGAGCAAAAATCCGAGGAGGCTCCGAGTTCGATTCTCGGCTGAATCAATTTGTTTTTAATATGGTCTATGTTTTGAAGTAAACTGGTCGTTTTTTTTCTTGAAATATCTAAAACAATGCGTTATTTCAAATCACTCAAATATAATATCTAATAGAGTACGCCCAAACATATCGCTCTGTGCTGGTGATTCTTTGCAAACATCTACTCGATTTCCAGCAGTTTTCAAAAGCCAGTTTCCACGATCATTCAGCAATGGTGTATCGCTCTGAACCCTCCCACGTTCATCGAGTACCAGCATACCTCTAGTCAGCTCACCCTTAGTTTCTACACGTATGTCTAAATCCTTTTCAAGAACCCATCCCTCATGATGATCTGTAATACTATACCAAACAGCCAATGGATCATGCATGTGCAAGGCAGACGACTGCTGTAGAAACCGCATGGTGTCAAATGTAGTTCCCATCCACACTTTCATCCAATCAGCAAGTGGGGAACCAGATGCAATTGACCTAAGCTTTGCGTAGAAGTCCTCCTCTAAAAGTTCGTGTTGATGGGTGATATCAAGAGGTACCAAAACTAGTCTCACCGGATTTCGGTGCGGAAGGAGAAACTCAGCGGGATGCTCGGAAGCATCAAGTACTGTAGAAGGCTCTGGCGAAGTCAAAGAATATACCCTTGCAGCTGCCAACGTATCGGCAAAGACGTTAAACTCAGCATTAGGTGTCACATTTCCAGGTTCTCGTAACACTCCTCCCATAGACACCACCATTTTGACTCTAGAGAATACTTCAGGATCGTGCTCAGCAGCCAATGCAATATTCATCAAGGGACCAATGGCGCATATAGTGACAGTTCCTGGTTCATTTGTTTTCAGTACTTCAAGTATCTCAAGATATGCTGGCTTTTTTGAGGGCACAAATCCCAACGTGTCAGTATTAACATCTGATACAGAGCCTTCAGAAAACAGATCGAGCCATGATTCTGGAGCAGTAAAGTACTCAGCTAGCGTATGGACATTTCCAAGTCCATCCGAACCATGGACCTCAACTGCATCGTATCCAGTTCCATCAAGAGCATGTTCTAGACCAATGGCCACCATTGGCTTATGCTTTGTGAATCTTTTGCCACGATGCTTCTCTTCCAAATCAAGAACATGGAAAAGAGATACTATATTCTTTTTCGAGCATGGGATAGGACAGTTTCCAAAACATAGTGTTATCAACTCAACGTCTACTGTTGATGACTTGAGGGCAAGAAGTATTCCCAGAACGTCATCGATCTGAAATTAGCCCTGAATTATTTTATCTGCTTGGAATATTTTACTTACTCCTGGGTCAGTATCAATAATGAGTTTCTGAACCATTAAGTGTAAGGTGGAGAAGCTTAAGGAAACTGATATGGAATGGAGCTTCCAATGGGGCTTCGGTGATTGCCGCGGGCCGATGATTTGACATTAACACTCCCTATTATCTTTTATAGCCATAGCTTGAGTGTGAAAATAATATATTCATCATTATTCTCCTGAATAATCAAATATTGAAATAATCGAAATAAGGATGAATGTGCTGTTACTTGATAATATCAAGTTGATATAAAGACGTTATATACTTAGTGTCACTTACACAACTCATTTTGGTAACGTAAGTATGAATGCAATGTTGTGTCGTGTGATGACGCGTGATATAAACGACCAAGTTACAATATTACAACAAAATATAAGATTGGAATCTGCCTAGAAATGATTAATTGAAGTATCTAGGCTGCCAACAATATCTTGATTGCCTGTTCCTTTGCAGCTCGACTAAAGACGTCATAGGCTTCCTCAATGTTGTTCAAGTCGAATCGATGGGTAACTAACGTGTCAGATTTCAGCTTATTGTTTATGACACTTTTCAAAAGTTGTCTTGTTGTATTAGCAGAAACTAGGCCTGTTGTGATTGAAATATTTTTAATCCACAAATCTTGAAGCTCCAAATCAACCTTGGTGCCATGAACTCCGACGTTAGCTATTCGACCACCCGGAGAAATAATTTCCTGGCAAGTATTGAAAGATTGAGGAATACCGACACATTCGATAGCTACATCAACTCCAGGTTTTAGTTTCTGGTTCTTTGGTACATTTGTGCCATCGATCAGTGTCCGAATGGAACTAATAGCATCAATAACAGAACCTTTGGTTGGATCAATAGTATGGGTCGCACCCAATTTTTTGGCAGCTTCCAATCTTTTCTCATCAGGGTCTATCATAATAATAGCCGAAGGACTGAAAAATTGTGCAGTCATTAGTGTCGCAAGTCCCACAGGGCCTGCACCAATAATAGCAACTGTTTCACCTGGTTGAACTCGGGCAGCTAGCACCCCCACTTCAAACCCAGTGGGCAAAGCATCGCTCAAGCAAAGCAAGGACTCATCACTTAATGAATCAGGAACGGCATATAGTGAATTCTCTGCAAATGGAACCCTGACATATTCAGCCTGAGTACCGTCGATTTCATTTCCTAGAATCCAGCCTCCATTCAGACAATGCGACTGCATATTACGTGCACAATATACACAGGAACCGCATGCTGTAATGCAAGATATTAAGACCCTGTCATCCTTTCTGAACGAGTCCACGGAAGATCCAACTTCATGGATAATTCCAATGCCTTCGTGACCTAGAATACGCCCAGCAGGGATAGTGGGAACATCACCCTTGAGGATATGAAGATCAGTTCCACAAATTGTTGTAGCAGTTATTTTTACGATGGCATCAGTGGGTTTTAAAATCTTTGGCTTGTGAACATCTGTCCAAGACTTTGAACCTGGGCCCTGATAAACTAGAGCTTTCATTGTCGACAAGAGCCGAAATGGTTTGTAGGCAAATTGAGCCCGGAAAAGGGTCAGTTTTATAGTACCAGATCTCAGCATCATTTGAGAACAAGGAAATTAGCACTAATAGCTACATTTTGGGGTTATTCAGCCATTTTATTGTTAGCGGCGCCGTATTCGAGTGGTATGAGGGGAAACTTTACTATCTTGGGACGTTATCAGCCCACCCCCATACGTGCGGAGACCATCGGTTCCGACGAGTGAGTGCAGATGAGTAAAAGCGGTCCATCCATAATACGTGATTGCGCGATTGTCGATAACCAATAGACCTGTGACCATGTATTGGATACGAGAACTTAATCTTTGGTACATTTCCAGCAATTTGGCAACTTGCTTTATTTGCTTTTTCTGCAGCCACGTCAATGTTACTTCTAAGGTTGTCGTCGATCCTTGCTGCCGATCGGAAAAATACACATGTCCTGCTGAAATTTCAGATGAAGCTAGATTAATAGGAAGCTTGAATCACATCTCAGTGAACATCAAGATCATAATAAAACAAAAAGTAACATATATGAGTAGCAAGAAAAAAAAAGCGATGTTGACAGGACTCGAACCTGCAACCTTCGGAGCCGAAATCCGATGCGCTCGCCATTGCGCCACAACACCCAACTTGAACATAAAATCTGAAGAATCCTTATAAAGTCTTCAATAAAGCCCAAAAAAAGAAAAATACTGAAAATATCGTCCAATACTTGATAAAATCGCAATAAATGAATTAGTACTGCTTAAGGTGTGTTGGTGGAGTAATTGAGTAAATTTATGCTTTCAGGATTGAATGTTTAGCACTCCTAATGGCACTAATCGCAACATGCCGTATTATATTTCCGACGCAAAATAGCGCCAGTTGCTTAAATTACCCGAAAAGTCTTTATGATTGAATTAGTATGATAACTCATTGTGGGAAAATTTTGTAAAGATTTATGTTATTATATGGAGTCAGAATCTCAGTTCCAAGCCACCACTATTGACTGGCTCTTACCCTTAATGACAGAAGATTTTATCAATTTTATTTTAACTATTTTCGGGAACATGTTCTGGATTTTGTAATCGTGAATGAGTAACTAGTTGATTAACTTTGATATTCTCCATTTCCACAAAATTTCTTGCGGATATAGAATGAATACTATTATTATTATAATATGTATAGTGTATGGCGTGATTAGCAAGAGAGCTATAAATTTGACAATCACTGATAATAAATATAAATAATTTATCGAGCACTGGCTCAGGAATTGCACAAATGAATTTGCAAGTAATAGAAACTTATATGATGGCGACAAGTTCACCAATAATATTTTGAACACGATGCATCATGGAATCTTGATAAATGTCTTGTCGGACAATCGGAGGACTTGTAGATGTGTCTATATACGCATTGTCATCCAGAAGGGGCCTACCATTCTTAAGAAAATACAAGGCCAAATGGTATAATAATAAACCTTGGGTGGGAAGAACCTTTCCTATGATCAATTTGTGGATCGGAAACTTGCGCTCTTGCCATTCGGAGTGCCATATATTTAGGGCTTTACCCAAGGTTGATGAGTCGACAGGCAGAAGAGAGCTTTGGGCTTCTAATAGCATTGAGTGCAGCGAAAGCATAAGAAGACACATTCCAAATTCGGTTATATCTCCCTCTATTCTATCCCCGGCAAGTATACCCCTGAGGGACTTGAGAAAACAGTTTGCAGGGCTCTGCGGTGGAAGCAAAGCCCAGGATGATGCAGATGGTGCTACCCAACTACTATCGGCACAGGGAAAGGCTGACCTAGTATCTATGGGGGACAGGAGTGGTTTACCTGCCCACAAAATCGCTTGATAGCAGTCCATAGCATAAACTCCCCACATCACCCTTTTCCGTGTTTCCATATTTATCCATGAGTGCCATGATGAAGCATTTCGGGTGGTAGTCGAACACTCCCCATGATTTTTCAACATGGAAGCTCTGCGAAGTGCTGAAACAAGCATAGGCTGAAGTAGTCGTGAGGCAGCTTGCTCAGGTTTACCACCAAAAGTCATCGATGCAAATTGCAATAGTAGAAGAGCTTCAATGTCAGAAACACAAATAGCATCCCCCCTCAGAAATGTCTTTGCTAATGCAGTCGGGAGAGAGCCATATAATATTTTAGCATCCGCTACTGATATTTGGCTGTCGTCAAATCCACTCCCTATAAAACATATAGCACGCACTAGATTGGTCGAAGATTTCTCGAGGGTGAACGTAGGTTTATGGATAATAGGGAATTGGGGATAGAAATCAGTGAAAAACAGCATAGCATAATTTTCCAGACGGCCTGCTGGTATATCAATTGGCCCCTCATCACCGATCATGGTGTAATCATGAGGCAATCTAAAATTATCAGCGAACATCACAATCTGCTCAACCATCAACGGCTGTGAAGCACTGCTACGGTCAGTAGATGGTGTTAAGACTTCCATTGGGGATGAATCAGAACAGTTGTCTTGATTATCCCACTTCCAAGATCTAAAATCGATAGTATTTTCAATTTCAGCCAATTGGCTGAGGAAATCTGCATTTTCAGGCATTAAAAAGTCATCAAAATTCAGCTCCAGAGAGGGTGATGCCATTCGTTTCTGACTAGGAATTTGCTCATCTTCAACCCTATATTCTGAGGGCAATTCGCGGACTCGGGATCTTTTCTTTCGCTCCACTGCAGTGCACGATAAGCTTTTGGCCAGACATCTTGTGCATGGCTGGCCAGCGGTGCTGCTTGGCTTGCATTTCAATTTCACGGAAGCACATTGTTGACAACTCTTATTCATAGCTTGTACAGTGAAATTTAAATGTCGAAAATCTAGTTGTCGGAAAGTAGTAATCGCTCTGGCAAAATGGTGATATTATAAATCCGGAACTTGAATCCGAAACCCCGAAACCCCGAACCAAGAGCCGCAAATATCCGAAACTCCGAAAGTGTAGTTCCGAATTGATGTCGAGAGAATATATCCACTATCGCTATAAATATTCAAATAAATTCTAGAAAAAACACACGAATTTTTGCTTATATTTTCCATGACAATATTTGATCGATTGTGCTTTATCCAGAAGCTTGAAGATCCTAAGCAGTATAAAAAAGCTCTGAAATGGCTTATTGTACTAATAATTACAATTTCAGCATTTTCAGCACCCTTCGCTTCCTGTATTTTATTTCCATCGTTTCCAAGTCTCGTGGATGAGTTTGATTCATCAGAGACTAAAGTGGCATTGACAACCACCGTTTTCCTCATTGGCCTTGCAGTTGCCCCGCTCTGGTGGGGTCATTTGAGTCAAGTCTATGGACGTCGAAGAATTCTCATTACAAGCTTCCTCATAACTGTGATTGCGAGCATAATTTGCGCTGCTTCAAGTTCAATTGCTTTGCTGATTGTATTCAGACTCATTCAAGCTTTTGGTTGCTCATCTGCCCAAAGTGTTGGGGCTGGCGTGATTGGCGATATATTTATTCCCACTGAGCGAGGAAATGCACTTGGTTGGTTTTATCTCGGCACATTAATCGGACCACTTGTAGCCCCAATTATTGGTGGTGGCCTTGAGATCGGATTTGGTTGGCGTGCAAGCATGTATTTCATGGCTATTTTTGCTATTCTTGTTGTACTTTTGATGCTTTTATTGTTACCCGAAACCAAAATGTCTAGTCATGAAAATGAGCAATCTATGGTCAAAATAAGGGATATTCTTCTGTCTCCTGTTCAATCCCTTCACCACCTGTTGACACCCTCAATAATATTATGCGTTTCATACGTGAGTATCTGCTATGCAAGTCTTTATTGTTTCAACACAACACTACCTTATGCGTATTCGGCACCTCCTTATGATTTCAGTGCTATAGAAGTTGGATTATGCTATCTAAGTAACTGCATTGGTTATGCACTAGGAAGTATACTTGGGGGAAGATTGAGTGATGCTTCTTTAAGAGACTATAAGGAGAAGTTTAATAGTGATCCAGCTGCCGAAGTACGAATATGTACAGTATGGTACGGTGTTGGATTCATACCGGTAGGTCTACTCATTTATGGATGGCTGGTTGAATATAAAAAGTTTTGGATTGCTCCTCTCGTTGGTGCATTTTTATTCGGAGTGGGTCTCATGTTAGTGACAGCTACAATTATGCCTTTTCTAGTCGATGTCACTCCCGGATCCGGCGCCGAGGTCGTTGCGTCTCAAAACTTTGTTCGAAATATTCTTGCTGCCGTGGGAACCATTTTATCGCCGATTGCTGCGAATGCAATCGGCTTTGGTTGGTGGATGAGCGTTTTAGCGCTGATGTGCTCGATTTCAATACTGTTTGTTGCTGCTGTTGTCTGGAGAAGTGCGCCCAGAGATGGCGATAATGAAGGAGATTTAAACCAAGCATGATATTACGCTTATAATTCATCATATCAAATGTTTATTATTATCGCTATTTAAGATTACGTAGCTAAAAAATGGGGCTACAATTTTACGCTCCTGTAAGATGACCTTGAACTTCATCCATCAAATTATGAATTTCAAATCACAGCTAAGCTGTTTTAAAAAATTGAAACCTCGATCTCGGATAGCTGCTTGAATTGTACAGTGGATCCGTTCACTACTACTTTCTCGCTTATAAACCTCGGAGCAAATATCCCCTCATCGAGTGTGGCTTTAGCCCATCATCTTCTTTCACAGTAGTCACATTGAATGTCCGTCTAAGCGATTGGTATTGAAGACAGTGGCGAGAAGAAATTTTTTAATCGTGCTACTATTGTTATTGGAGTTATTACAAACTATATGCTGAACCCCACAGCATATAAATGGAAAGCTGAAGCAGGAGTCTTCTGGTCTGGATCTTGTTAATATGTTTTATTTGGTGCTATTTCAGACTTCCTGAAACCAAAACCAAAACAAGTGTGGAAATTGATTATATTTTTGAGCCAAATGTCTCAATCAGAAACTTCAGAAAGGCGGAGACCATTATTGAAATAAATGAAAATGGAAATCGTGTGAAAAAAAGAATACAGGTCACCTAATATTTACAGACTCCCCCGACATGAAGATAATAAGATTGATCGAAATAAAATATAACTGAAACGGAAGTTGTTTTTCTTTAAGAGCACTGGTTGGATAGCTGCTTATATACTTTATTGTCACGGAGAACATTTTAGAAGCATTTCCTTGCATATACTTGCGCGAGCCTCAAGGGATGACGAAGAGATACGTACCACCTATCAAGGGACACTGCCGATGAGCGAATCATGATTTTAGATTGTATGAATCAAGTCAGTCAGTTTAACATCACTTTTGGGTTTTTTTTTTTTTTTTGCATATTTGGTTTTATTCCAATAGCTAAATACTTATAGTAAACTATTACATATCTATCTAAAGGTCATCCAGTCCCGTCAGAGTAAAAACTGCTTCCCAATTGCTTGTTCGGCATAAAAAGGTCTCTAACTTTAATTTCATTTGCGTGTTTTTTTTACAAACACTCATCAGTGGTGGTGGGGCTGCTTATCGCCTCGCATAAATCGTTATCTGGGTTGTCTCGGAAATCCTTTTCGAACTTGCGTTTGAGAACCCGGAAATCAATTTGCTGACCGCGTAAGGTCTTAGTGATGTAGGATGACATGATCCTCATTTCAAGAGCAACGTCTTTATACTCCACTGTAAATCGGTAAGCATTGTTCATTGTGGAGATACATCGAATAAAGCGAGCAATTGCTAGCTTGTTCTTGGATGTGAGAATCCATTGGTACCACATCATCCAAGTAACTGTGCCAGTGAGAACAAAAGAACAATAGCGTTTCATGTGGCGGTTGAATAGATTAGATTAGATTAGACGCTCTTTTATTGTCACAGAGAAGTTTTTACACCATACAGACATTATTTATCCTTTATATTTCGATTCTTATTTTGCATTCCATTCTTATTCATAACCTTTCCTGCACATCCCCGCATTCGCGGTTTCGAGAATGGGAAAACCTCAATTGATCTTGATATCAATTAGTATACCTTTTGTATACCTTTTTGGGCGAAAACCATTCTCAGATTGATGCTATATGCTCATAGCA
>JAKTZE010000038.1:0-32805 GCA_030578775.1 Sugiyamaella chiloensis | reverse complement strand
CACGACCAGATCAGCCTCAGGAGGCGCGTCGATCGGTACAGACGCGTCATCATCAGTGCTTTCAAAGGTCACAGTGGTTTCCTGTTCTTCTAGTGAAGAATCATAATCCGAATCCTCCTCGAGGGGGGGATCCTTGCTTGCACTCCTAGTCCTAGCAACCATCGATTTTCCCGATTCAAGTCGTTTCGGCATATTCAGTCAAACTTTACCTAACCCTAGTCCTATAGTTATAGGTGGCATACAAGCGACCTTACGCAACGCGTCCCAGTGGCCGAGTGGTTAAGGCGTTGCCCTGCTAACTTTATGAGTAGTGGTTTAGGCAATGGGTTATGCCCTCGCAGGTTCGAATCCTGTCTGTGACGCCATTTTTTTTTGGACTTGCTCTGACTTCTTTCTGTCATTGTCTTTGTCATTGCCAGAAGAGGACATCTTAGGATCTATCATCCATGCTCCAATCATATTTTTCGGGCCGAATTAGCAGCTTATTTTTTGGCTGACCCACAATTCGTTCAAATTGGGAATTATATTACGTTTACAGAAACTCCGCAAAGTTGCGGATGAGCTGACGTCAGCGAAGAGCTTCGATCATTGGCAGCTGAAACATGGCTTGAGCCTAAATCGGGTTTAGGACTGACATATCTGATTCAACCTCCTAATGGATACTCGTCAGAAGTCATGTGTGAAATGTAGCGAGGGAAAGAGGAGGTGTGATAGGAAGAAACCTGTTTGCACAAGATGTCGCAAACTGCGAGTATTCTGCTCATACAAAGCTGAACCATCAAAGCCTATATCAAACCAGCTGCATCAAATGGATGATTCGTTTTTGGATGGCGATATCTTTGGGTTTGATCTTATTAGTCCTCCTAGTTCATCGAGTTCTTGTCCAGCAGTACCAGTAAAGGATCTGATGCTAAAGTATTTTAAGATGATACCTATGGAAAAGCAAATGCATGAGTACAAGGAGTTTTGGATGGAACGTCTTCGCCAATATCCCTTGATATTTATTGATACTGCAGAATGCCCGTTTATTCATCATCATTTGTACTCGGTGACGGGGTTACCTGCGGTATTGTCCAAGGCTCTGGCGGTGTGCGCGTTGTTCGACCGAGGCCGTCGAGCCATGTTAAATTCAAGCCTCAAGACAGCACTGTTGACAGGAATGAATGAAGTTATCGATTCCATGCAGTTTATTAGTGCAGATTCTGGCGCTCCGCTTAAGGAACGGTTGGCCAACATTCAAGCACTGATTTTAGTTTTATGCATTAGACTGTTAGAGGGCGATCTCGAACAGCAATCATTGGGTGAAGACCAACTATGTTTGTTGATGATTTTGATGGACGAGGTAATCGATGAAAATTTTGGTATCTTTAGCAGTAGCTCCATTAAAGACGAACAGTGCTGGGATAATTGGATCTTGTTTGAATCAATGAGACGAACCATCCTGATGGGCGGTTTAATCCAGTGTTTGTATTTGACATTACGATACAGTCTTGCATATGGCCTTAAATACAATTTCATTTATGGAGCAGATAACCAATTGCGGTTGTTGGATTATTTTCTTAATGATGATGCACCTCAGATCTCCACAGTATCTCAATGCTATGCTTCGTTTTGCGAGAGCGGGGTTACCTACTGTATATCTAATCCGATGTGGACAGCTCCTAATGCTCAAGAGTGGAAGGCTATTAAAGCAAAAACACCATCATATTTAGCATGTTGTAAAGATCTTCGTGGAGCGTTCAGTCAAAAACCTCCCATCGAGATTCTGAGCTATGATACGTTGCTCGTCTTTTGCTCAGGCAGCTCTACAGCACAAGTTCAGGAGACATATAACATTGATGTCCGGTTCTTTGAAGAGTTTACGAAATATAAATAGTGCATAAACGCCTCCAGCTATTCAGATAGAAGTGAATGAATGGTCCTTTTCTTGGCTGCATCGATGGTCGAGCTTGTATATACACACTTACGCGCACCCATATATATATTAAATGAACCCAACTGTATTAATAGCTTCTAAAGATAGCAATAAAATGCAAGTAATCATGTATATAATTGTTAATTTCTATTGGGTTCTAAGTTTATCTGACGTGAGCTAACCCCAGATCCAATATAAAACTCGATTGCCCCGCCCCCTGAGCATGGTGGCTTATCTTATCTGGGTTCGGATTTTGCCAACTTGACATCTGACATCTTTCTTTGCAATACCTAATGGGACTATTTGGACTAGCATTTGGGCTGACCCCCATTTGTGGGTCGGCCATAACCATAGGAATATGGTCCCATCGTATTCTAAACAAGGGCCAGCCACTGTCAATCTCTGGTAAAAAGCCAAGATCCGTTGTTCCAATAGTATCGGATATAACTGTAGCGCTTAGTTCAGCGGTGGCCGAATTGGTGCTGTGTGAGATTGCAGGGTGGTTTGACCCAGATGTTCGTAGCATCATGTGGACCATCTCAATCTTCGGATTAGTTGGGTTTCTGGCCCTGGTAGTGCCATTGTCAGAGATTTCGACTTTGGTCATTCCTGATTTTGTAGCCGCCAGCAGTCGGTTTCGTTTGGGAGCAATTGCGGTTCTATACAGTGGATATCTTTTGATATTTATTAGTGTAGCTGCTCTTGTACCATTTGAAGGGAGTGGAGGAATAATCGGTAGGTCAACAGGATTCATCAGTATCATGGGTGTTGTGGCTATGGCTGGTCTGTGCGGAGTATCTACTGTGTCTGCGCCTTATACGGCGTTCATTGCAAAAACCAGGACAGTGACCGAATCAGATGTCGAGAGGTTACAGGCAGCTATATCCACATCCAATGAATTAATTGACACCAAAAGCACTGATCTTCAAAAACTCAGACTGCGATTATCACATCGAATTAGTACTTCAAGCACGAATCTCATGCTCAAAGTCCTGACATCGCTAAGAGGAGGGGATGAATTATCCACAGAGATCAAGACTATAGAATCAGAGCTAGCCACTATGAGAAGTATGGTTGCTGACCTTAATAAGGACCTTGTAGCTTCAGAGGCTAAGTTCCAAGAACAACAGGCTGCTGATACAGTAGAAGGCAAAGTGCGAGCCAAGCTTTACCAAGCATTTGCTGTGTATTGTGTCTACAGATTTTTGAATATCATCATTGTTACTAGCCCATTAGCAGTAATGGCGCGACAGTGGATATTTGGTGTGCCAGATACTCCGAGACGAGACTCAGATGCTTTGGTACTTACTGTGGCTCACATGATCCAGTGGATGTCACCACTGACCGACATTGATGCAATGTCCAGAACTGTTGGCTTTGCCATGTCTGGAATTTTATTTGTTGCTTCATTATCGAGTGTGGCCACTACTTTCAGAACATTGAGCAAGGCATTCCCATTCTTACAGCCTACTCCGGGTAGACAATCTACCTCTTCACATTATGTGCCCGGGTTACTGATTTCGCATGTGCTTGGTACTTATGTTCTTGCTACTTCCTTGTTGTTGAGAAGCAATTTGCCCAGTAATATGTCATCATCTATCAGCTCTGCATTGGGGACTTATGTGAATGTAAAATCTGTGCAGATGCTCTACGATAATGTCACATTTGCAACCGCCAGCCTGACTGTGGTAGGTGTCTACTTGGCAAGCAAAATCCGTGTAGAGTATGATGAAGAAAGTGGACCAGAAAAGATCGATTGATTATGTAATAAATAATAGTGACACTAGTACTAATAACAATAATGACAGCAAAAGACTCCCATAAATATTAGTAGCTGACATGTCGCAACCCATGGTGTGCTACGTCAACTTGGAAATAGCCTTTTCAAGAACACCGTCATCTGATTCTAGGGCTTTTGCTAGTTCAATTAATTTGTTGACATCACGAGGTTCTGGTGTATGTTGTGGTGGTTGGATGAAAGTTATGTAATCTTCATTGTCTTGCCATGTGGCCCCAGTAACTTTTGTGAGAATAGACATGATGTCATTGGTTCCTAGAATGATTTCAAGCCGCTGTCGTTGGGCCTGAGAAACTGTCTGTCCAATTCTAGTTGCAATTGTATCACGAAACCCATTGACTGCTTGATGGACCAGACTGGACAAATGATACTCGGCCCACGTATACGAGCCGGGCACCTTATAGATAGCATCAAAGTCATACTGTTCGAATGATTGTATAGCTGCCACAGTAACAGTCAACACCTGACTAGATTCAATGATAGTCTCCCTTTGTGATATAATTGCATGGATCTCTGCATGCTTCCCTAACACCTTTAGTGCCCATATAATAGCGGCGTAAAATTCGGAAACCAATTTGAGATGTTCCCCATTATGAGCACACTCACACACCCATGGTTCCCATTTCTGGCAGTATTCAAAGACATCCTGAGCCGGTAGTCCATCTATATTCTCAAGATCGAACATTGTGTGAAGTTATGCTTTCAAATACCTCGCAATGGCTTGCCAATTTTTGAACCACTGACTGTAACTCAGCCTCTAAGTCTTTGATCTGAATCGATCTCGAGTATTTGAATCACTGTAAAACAATGTCAACAATGTTGATTACTGATATAATTCCTTTTCTAATCTCTCAGGTTCGAATTGAATATTTCCCCCTTATTTTACGTTGTTTAAATAAACACCTTTAAGCAGCTTAATCGTCAGTTGTCGCAGAAGAGATCGTTCAAGGGTAACTCTTGCAAGGGTTCGCACAGTCTGATATACGCACGCATAACCCCTAACTGAACACCCATCATCTTAACATGTGGCTAAAAGCCAGAAAGGCAGATAATCAGACGGTAGAAAATGTTCTGCTTCTGGTGCGAATTGGCACTCTGATTGCCATTGCTGGAGCAGCAGTGTCATCACGATTGTTTTCGGTGATCCGATTCGAAAGTATCATCCACGAATTTGATCCGTGGTTCAACTATAGGGCTTCTCGATACTTGGTAGATAATGGCTTTTACAAGTTCCTCAATTGGTTTGATGATCGAACTTGGTATCCTTTGGGCCGAGTGACAGGAGGAACTCTCTACCCCGGATTGATGGTGACATCCAATGTGATTCGAACCATTTTGACTTGGATCGGAATGCCCATTGATATCCGTAACATTTGTGTGTTGCTGGCCCCAGCGTTCTCGGGATTGACGTCATACGTGACGTACCTATTCACCAAGGAAATGAAGAATGAGACAGCGGGACTTTTGGCTGCGTTTTTCATTGGCATTGCGCCTGGATACATCTCTCGTTCGGTGGCTGGATCCTATGATAACGAGGCAATTGCTATTACTTTGCTCATGGGCACGTTCTACCTGTGGATCAAGGCCCTTAAGCTTGGTTCGGCGCTTTGGGGAGCGTTGACTGCTCTCACGTACTTTTACATGGTGGCAGCTTGGGGAGGATACGTGTTTATTACTAATATGATCCCATTGCACGTATTTGTGCTGCTATTGATGGGCAGATACCACTCGAGGATCTATGTGGCTTACTCGTCTTGGTATGCCATTGGTACGCTGGCGTCCATGCAGATTCCCTTTGTGGGATTTTTGCCTATTCGAAGCAGTGAGCACATGTCTGCACTTGGAGTATTTGGTTTGTTGCAATTGGTTGCCTTTGGTGATTACGTGCGAGCCCAAGTGCCCTCTAAGCAGTTCAAGACGGTCATCATTGGGTCTGTAGCAGTGATTCTGACTATTTCTTTTGTGGCCCTTATTGGATTGACCTACACTGGAGTAATTGCCCCTTGGACTGGTCGATTTTATTCTCTTTGGGATACAGGCTATGCCAAGATCCACATTCCCATTATTGCCTCAGTTTCTGAGCATCAGCCCACAGCTTGGCCCTCGTTCTTCTTCGACACTTTTATGCTCATCTGGCTGTTCCCAGTTGGTGTGTACATGTGTCTTCAAGAGTTGCGAGATGAGCATGTGTTCATCATCGTTTACGGAGTTTTGGCCAGTTACTTTGCGGGTGTAATGGTTCGATTGATGCTGACACTGACTCCTGTCGTTTGTGTTGCTGCTGCACTAGCTATTTCGGGTCTTCTTGATGTATATGGAGATTTCACCGATTTTGTACAGATAACTAGTGATACAGCCACGACTGATAAAGATGGGGTTACTACAGCCACTACAGACATTGCAGCAGACGCTGGTTCTGCAACTGGAGGAGATACCTCTTCCGCTACTAAAGACGTGTCATTGTTCAAAACACTTGTCCTTCCAAGAAGAGTAGAAATGTTGATGCCTCGATTTTTGGTCTTGTCAACTTTTGCTGCCTACTTGTACATGTTTGTCCAGCATTGTACATGGGTGACCTCGACGGCATATTCTTCACCTTCAGTTGTTTTGGCATCTAGTATGCCAGATGGTTCTCAGTTCTTGATTGACGATTTTAGAGAAGCATACTACTGGCTGCGAATGAACACTCCTGAGGATGCCAAGATTATGTCTTGGTGGGATTATGGATATCAGATTGGTGGTATGGCTGATCGAACTACTTTGGTTGACAACAACACCTGGAACAACACCCATATTGCCACTGTTGGTAAGGCAATGAGCAGTTCTGAAGAGGTTGCCTATCCCATTCTGCAACAGCATGATGTCGATTATATCCTTATCATCTTCGGTGGTCTGATTGGATTCTCTGGTGACGATATTAACAAATTCTTGTGGATGGTTCGAATTGCTGAGGGTATCTGGCCAGAGGAGGTCAAGGAGAGGGATTTCTTCACACCAGGTGGTGAATACAAAGTAGATGGTGACGCTACTATGACAATGCGAAACAGCATGATGTACAAGATGAGTTACTATCGGTTTGCTGAAGCTTTCGGAGGACAAGACCCTGTCGACCGAGTTCGAGGACAGCGAATCCCCGCATCAATGGCCCCTGAGCTCAATTGCGTAGATGAAGCTTTCACCAGTGAGAACTGGATCGTTCGAATATACAAGGTTAAAGATCTCGACAACATTGGACGAGACTTTAAGAGTGCATCGGCATTTCCAAAAAAGAAGAAGTCCAGACCACAGTCTGAGCTGCGTCTGTAATCTGATAGACTAGTAGTGCTGAACAACGGCATAGTTTTTACCGTTTACTGCGATATAAAATAATATAGCTATTGAAAGACAGCACAACACTCGTATGGCAATTACAATTGCCTTTATGTTTACAAACCTATGTTCGTTCACACACAATTTTCAATAACGAATACGTTCAACTTTCAAAAATCAGTTGTCCCTTGCTCTATTCAACTTTCAAAAATCAGTTGTCCCTTGCTCTACAACCAAATAAAAACATGCTCTCAGATATCAGTAGTGGAGGTGGAGAAAATTCGACGATGTTTACTTGGCTGTCTCCTGCATTGAATAATCACTTTTATATTCTTCCGGGAAACTCTCTTGCACCATCAGCTTCTTTACATGAGTTTCACTTATTGAATCAGCACCTGCTATACAAAATGTTTTAGTCTTCCTTTGATCAGCAAATTCAGCCATCGCAGTGAATATGGTATTCAAAAAAATTCTTAAATTGAATTCTTACACTGCACTTATGTTAGAGAATAGCGATAATACACTTGACTTCAAAGCCACAATGCCATCCTAACACTTTTCAGAAAAGATATCGACTTAAAAACTTTTATTAACATTTTTTATATATTTTGTGAATTAATTTATTGCGATGCTATTTTAGAGGAGACATGAGAGCATCACGGAGATGCTTCACTTCTTTCGATCCGTGGTGACGAAGGAACTTCTTCAAAACTGTAGGGGTGGCTTGCGAAACGAAGTCTTTGATGTGAATCCGCTCAGTCAACAACAAGTGACCTGTAGAAACACATACCAGAAATCTAAGTAATCTAGATTTGATGAAATTAATTTCAGACTTCTGATCATCCCTGTAATTACCAGGCTGGAGAAAATCGTGTTGCAACGATTCCATCACAATGGCCTTTAATACTGCTAAGTCAGTCATGCCATCATCAACTATTAGCTGATTGATTTGTTTCTGAAGGTTTACAAAGACTAAAGCCTCTTGGTCAGGGACATGAAAGAAGCTTTACCAGAAGAGGCTGGAGTTCCTCAGCCAAGTTGTGAATAGCGATGAACATAGTTTCCTCGCTTTCAAACGGTTGACCAACAGTATCAAAGACAGCTTTGAAGACTCCTGAAAGCTCACCACTGTGTTTTGCCTTGATATCCGCCATTCCACTGTTGTGTTTTGCCTTGATATCCGCCATTCCACTGTTGTGTTTTGCCTTGATATCTGCCATTTCACCATTGTGTTTTGCCTTGATATCCGCCATTCCACTGTTGTGTTTTGCCTGGATCCCAGCCTTTTCATGTTTGTAATTTGCTTCGATATCAGAGAGCGCAATCGCATATGTATTCTCTTTTCCTGAGATTATAGCGTTATGGTGAAGTTTGGCAGAGTTTGTATCTTTGACATGTTGCGAATCATTATGTTCACACAAACGTCTTCCATATTCATGTTGCAACAACAGAACACGCACGCGCTGTTCCACAGCCTTCATAGCTGATGAGACGGCGAACTGTCTGTCATTTTGAACCGGCGAGGAAACATAAGAAAGCTCTTCCACGGGCTTATTGACAGCCTTGATTGCTTCAGCTAGTTTTCGAAAGAATACTAGATCCTGTTTCTGAGATGCGCTATCAAGAGGACTATAACGAATCTTTTCCAAATACTCAGAGAGAAGCGAGTTCAAATGATGAAGGGAATCCTGAATTTCCTTTGGGGCATCTGGAAACTCGGCAGCAAAGTTTGTCTCCTTCAAACGCTTTATTTGAGCGATGAAGTCACGCTTCAAGCCATCTTCTCCGGAAACAATGTTCGGACCAAGATAGAATCCAATTCCATGTCCGTCCTGCAGACGACTCAGCTGAAGGTTTGCAGTGCTTTCAATAATCTGTACCATGTGGATCAAATGGATAATATATTCACCGCTATTATTCCGGTCTAGCACATCCTGCAATTTATGAAGAGTATTATGGACAAGAGTGGCATAATGAACAAGAGCATGCGGATGAACACTAGCGATATTCAGAGATTTGAGATTTGATAGCAATGATTGAATAATACCATCGGAATCAGGAGATTGGGGGTTCAGATTATGCTGAAAGTTGTCGACCTGCGTAACGAATTCAGAAATTCCCTTAGGACTCACTTCTCTAATCTTTGAAAGCCTTTTAGCCTCTCTTGTAGATTTATTCATACGCTTAAATTCTGGATCCTGCCAAGCCAAGAATAGCTTTAAGATCGTAAGAACAGCAGATAGACCAACAAACAGAGCTTCGTTTTCAGATTCCGTAGTATTTTTGACAACTGAGGGCAGAAGCAATATCTCTTTGGTTAAAGCCTCTAAATCAGTGGTCGCAGATTTAAGTGAAATCCCAATATCATCCACACCATCATGTAATGTGACTCTGAGACCAGTCAGCATCTCGCATATAACTTTGAATTTGGCGAAGAATTTCCATTTTTTCTTGTCAAAGTTATTTCTGGTGGAAAGAGCTGTCAAGAGATCTTGCATGGCAGTTACCTTGTCCAGATTTCCGTCAAGCAATGACTTAAGCGATTGAGATCTATCTGTATCAGGAACATCGACAACACCACCTTGTAGATTAATAACCTCGGTAGTCATCCGGTGAGATAGCTCTACTAATGCTTTATCAACTTTCAAGGCTGAAGTCCAAGCTGCATACAACGCTGTTGTCAAATCCTTAATCATCGGATAAGTCAGACTCCACATTGCAAAGTTTGGATTGATTTCAATGATTAAAATTACTAGATCCTTATCCTTAAATTGGAATTAATTATACTGTTGGCGAGGGATCGACTGGCCTTTTATAGTAGGTCGGCTCGCATTGAACAATATAACACACCTATTAATTCAATAAGCCTTGGACCCCCACGCTAGTAAATCCTTGTGATTTGCTGACTAGTGTACAAAAAGAAAGCTGTTCATCACTAGTGGCCTCCATTGGTGCCTCCACTAGTACCTCCATTGGTGCCTCCACTAGTACCTCTACTAGTACCTCTACTAGTACCTCTACTAGTACCTCTACTAGTACATCTACTAGTACCTCCACTAGTGCCAATGACCCCCTGGCGGCAACCGGGCCACCATTTGTCCCCGGGATATCAAAGAGTAATCATGTCACTCTTTAACATCCTGGACTCTTAAAAAAGGAACGAAAAAGACAACTCATCATTCATACCATTCGATTCAAAAAACCCAAAAATTAACCACAAATGCCATAGAAATTAAGCTGCGCAATCGGCTTCTCCACGTCCCCACCTCATCATTGCCTAATTCCATATGTGGCGATCTTTTTTGAGGTGCATAACCGCCAACTAACATGTGTATAGTTTGTAACTTAATGGTAGATCTTTATGTAGGGATGGTCTTAAATGGGTAACCCGCTGCAGCAGCTTATGCATCAGCAAGAAAAAGCAAAGAAGGAACTAAGAATAGAAAAAATGATGACGAGCCCATTCTGACTGGACGAACCAGTTTAGAAGTCCAAACTAAAATTGCGCTATCTCTGACTTCTGCTACAGTGTGTTACCAAAGGGGATTATGCAATTGATGGCCAACATAATTGTAGCAAAGGGGCCAAATATCACAATTCCAGATCTTAAAATAGGCATCTGATACCAGGAGCCTCGGATTCTGAAAGGGAAACTTTGGCTTAGTGTTACATGTATACAGTCCCTACTAGTTCTCTACCGTATGGTCAGTCAGTCACTTGCAGTAGATATTATTCTTGATTTCTGTTGGCTTATACAGTTATAGTGTGACATGCAGGGGCCTGAAGCCTGCATCCTTTCTCCAGAGGCACTGAAACAGGTAAACTAGATACTTTAATAATGCCTAAACTGTATTATTTGAACATTTGAAAATTCTTTAACTATTGTAACAAAGTTCTATACGGCAATTGTCGGTCAGCACTATTTGTATGCACGAGCGGTGGGCAAAAGTACGTTCAGATCTGGTCGCGTACTGGGGCATTTGTAGAGACAGTGAAGTGACAACAGGATATTGAAATTCCACGATAAAACAATTTCAGCACATATATTTCATCTCTTTAGAGCTCTACCACATCTATTTACAATCCTGGTGGTTCGATGACTGTGTAAATTGATTCTCATCGCCTTAATTTACACTCTCTTTGATAGCTTTCACTGCATCATCTGCCTCTGCCTCTACTTCTACTTCCCTACCAGTATTTACACTCTCTTTGGCTAAGTTTTCTAGAACCACGTACTGTTCTCGAGGATTGAATCGAGGCAGATATTCATGCACAACTTCGAGACCCTCCCAATGCTTGTCTTCACCACGCCTCCACTCATTTTCCCAAGTAATACTACATGGCTTTCCAAGGGCATCTAATGAGCTAGCAATGTCAGCCACAGCCTCCTGAGTATACGTAGGTCTGAACTGAGAGTAATACCAGATGTTGCCTTCATCCGACTTCTTTCTCCAGTCATTGGCCTGCTTCTTGTCAGTCCTGTCTCTCATGTATCGTAAAGTCACTACATTCTCGTAAAATTTCACCGCGCTGTCATGATCCGGTAAACGAGTGATTGCTAATGCTCTCCATATATCTTTTCGGGTTGTTGGAAGCTTGTTTTGCCAGTTTGCATACTGGAACTGTTGTTTTATATCGTCTTCCTGAGGCCGTAGAGACTGTGAAAAAACTACTTGGCCCGACTCCAGATTACGGAATGCATAAACGTTCGGTGCGAAATTCTGAGTCTTCAACCACTGAGCTGTCCGCGCTGTGATCTTGGGAATTTTTGACATCTTGAGTTGAAACTTCAAGGATTATAAGAGTCCAATTCGTATGCTTGGATCCTTAGTGAGGTGTTGAAAATATGCAATATGCTGCAAAAGGACCATACCCCGGTCATCCTCTATGAAGCAAAATCTAACAAAACCACCATACCTAAATCAGACCGTATAAATAGATAAAAGAAGGCTTTTACTTCTTAATAGTCAATATTCCTTATCTAATAATAAAGCTAACCATATCACGGATGAAGTGCGAAACCAGAGCCGGTCAAGCATTTAGCCACCTGGGATCCATGTCTAACGTTCCAGTAAGGCTTATCAGACCACTGTGGCTGGTGAAAACTAGCGCCACATCACGTGCAATGGCATTAGGCGGCGCCACAGTAGCCACTGGCCAATACCGTTTTCGGTATTAATGCCCGACGGAACAGTGACTGATTGTGTGGATAATTTTGATATCAGTCTTTCTTATCGTCCTGACAGTATTTATTCTCTGATTATCACTTCAGACACTAGAAGTTATGGGTCTGCTGATCGATTATAATATTTCCGGACAAACAGTCTTGGTAATAGGCGATAGTCTGTTGGCTCAAAGACGGATCAGCAGAGTGTTAGCTTTAGGTGCGCACCCAATAGCTATACCTGAGTGCGAAGTGACTGATAATGATCTGATCCATGAAGTCTTGACCACTAAAGGTAGACAAGAAGTTGATGGTGTAGTGGATCAAGTATTTGTGACAGTTTCGGAGTCAAAGTTAGCGCTTGCTACTCAAATTTCACAGCAATGTATCAGGCTACGAATCCCCATCAATGTAGCAGATCATCCTGAGCTTTGCACATTTTCTTTATTATCATATTATTCTGAAGGGGACTTCCAACTGGGTATATCCACCAGTGGAAAGGGCTGTCGTCTGGCTAATCGTATAAAAAGACATGTAGTTAACAGTCTTCCTCCAGATGTTGGTCAAATATGCCAAAGAGTCGGCGAGCTTCGCTCTATTATCAGGGAAGAGGATGAACATCAAAGTGACGAATCTAGTGTTGGACAAGAGGATGATGATGCTGAGCAAACTGGTGCCCTCAATAGCTTGGTCTTGGAAAGTCAAGCAGAGCATTTGGAGGAGAGGAAGAGACAGCGAATGCGTTGGTTGTCACAGATTGTTGAATATTATCCGTTCTCTAAACTGGCGACTTTAGAGCCAAGAGAGCTTTCAAGAGATTATCCTCCGGCAGGAAAAGAGGATGCCAATATTGGCCCTGATTACAAAATGAAGGGTCGAATATCATTAGTCGGATCAGGACCAGGAAGCGAGGACTTGCTGACCAAAGCTGCCATGGACGAGATACAAAATGCAGATGTCATTCTGGCTGATAAACTTGTTCCCCAACAAGTGTTGGATCTCATCCCTAGGAGAACTCCGGTACATATTGCCAAGAAGTTTCCTGGGAATGCCGAGCGCGCTCAACAAGAGCTCTTAGAGCTAGGACTGGAAGCAGTAGAACAGGGAAAGCATGTTGTACGTCTAAAGCAAGGAGATCCCTATATATTTGGTCGAGGAGCCGAAGAATATATCTTTTTCCGAGACCATGGCTACACACCAAAGGTTGTAGCCGGTATTACTTCAGCGCTGGCAGCTCCACTTTTTGCAAATATCTCGGCAACTCACCGAAATGTCGCAGACCAGCTGTTGGTATGTACTGGAACAGGTAGAGGAGGAGCTTTGCCTGAGTTCCCTGACTGGTGTGCCACTCGAACTACTGTCTTTTTAATGTCACTGCATCGAATCGACCAGGTTGTCGAGAATTTGGTTGGTAGAGGATGGGATCCAAATGTACCCTGTGCCGTTATAGAACGAGCCAGTTGTCCAGACCAACGGATTATTCGTTCAAAGTTGAAGCATGTAGCTGACGCAGTCCAAGCATTAGGATCTCGACCTCCAGGACTATTCGTTACTGGATACGCCTGTGAAGTTATTGATAAGAGTACCGACTTATGGACTGTTGAAGAAGGAATAAACAATTAGCATAATAATTCCGTATAGATCATTTTGTAATTATAGAATTTTATTTTATTCGATCTGTTTGGATTTAGTCATGACATATGCAGCTGCATGCAATGTTAATGTCGCCATGCACTTACCTTAACTTGATAATGAGGTACCACCAGTTCTAATCAGTAGTTGTGAGTGCTTGAAATTCTGAAATTCTAACATGGGCAATATGGATCATAAGCATCAATTATTTGTTTTATGTCTTCTATGTTTTGAATAATACCTTATCAAACTTGTTCTGTCTGCTGAAAACACTGAGTTACCCCCCAATACGATTACGCAACTTGTCGTCCTACATGTCACTGGTGAAGATCAGGAATTTCAGCCACGCTCGTAAGCTGTGTTCTGTAGCCTTTGCTTTCGAGTAAGTAATGGTATACTACTATTGCTAATATGGTATCGATGGAGTGTTATTGCGTGGGTCCAAAACAATAAAGCAAGCACCGGAGGCTCTTCAGCTGTTGAACTCGGAGAAGGTCCCGTGGATCTTGTTGACGAATGGAGGGGGAAAATCAGAGGCTGATAGAATCAATGAGTTGAGTTCAAAGCTGGACGGGATACATATAGCTGAAAAGCAGTTCATGCAGAGCCATACACCATTTAGAGATTTGGTCCCGTCGTATAACCGCGTTTTGGTGGTAGGAGGAGACGGAGATAGATGCCGTCATGTTGCCAAGGGATATGGATTTAAAGATGTGGTGATGCCAATTGATATCATCAGACAAAATACCAGTGCTTGGCCATTTCATCGATATAGTACTGCGGATTTCGATCAATGGGTAGATCCGTGTGCCGATGTTGATGGAAAGCCCTATGATGCTATACTTGTATTCAATGATCCAAGAGATATGGGAGTTGATACTCAAATAGTGCTGGATTTACTACTGTCAGATAATGGAGCAATTGGAACAAGAAGACTTCCATCTCAACACAGCACCCAACCTTCGGTGCCCATTCATTTTTCCAACAATGATCTGCTATGGGCTAATGATTATCAAATACCAAGGTTCGGACAGGGGGCATTTCGTGCCATGGTACATGCATTATACACTAATACCTGTGGTTATGAGCTTTCTGATAATGTTATTGGCAAACCCTTCCGATATACTTATGATTATGCCCACAGACTGTTGGTTGGAATGAGCAATGCGAATGGATCTACTTCTCGCAAAGAACCCACTGTGTTCATGGTAGGAGATAATCCAGCATCGGATATTCAAGGGGCCAATGATTATGGATGGGAAAGTGTACTTGTAAAGACAGGGGTTTATAGAGATGGCGATCAGCTGAAGGTCAAGCCCACGGTTATCACAGACAATGTGTTTGGAGCTGTAGAATTTGGTCTGAATTGGGGAAAGCTATAGAATTCCATTTCACCTGAATCAGATAAGGTTAATAAATACCGTTTAGAAAGCTGTTAGAACGAAATTTACAAGCCTATTGGGGAACCTTATCAAGTAGACTGACATAATCGGCTTATCATCGATAGAATGGAGTAGTCTGGAGGTAATCTGGAACCAGTATGGATATACACATGGGACCAACACTGAAACTCTACAATCAAATTCAAAAAGAAAATATCGAGAAGAAACTCAAAATTAATTAATGAAGACATGCCTCAACCCGTCATTCTAAAAGTCGATTGTGGCTGACGAGTCTGGCATGTCATCGAGATGAATATATGCATAGGGAATCTGTCGCCAATGAGAGAATCGAACCAAATCAATCAGAAGAACTCAGTATTAATGGTATCAGATCAAACATTACATGGTGCGTCCATCAACATGCCTATGCTCATCTTGTATCACAATACAATAAATAGATGCCAGATCTTAGACCTTGTTGGCTACAGTCTGTTGTTGGTGAAGCTTGATTGCATTCCTCTCATGGAGCTGCTGCTTGCAGTTCTGCAGGCCGATACAGTTGTGTTGTTCTAAAAGTCTATGTTTTCCACAAAAGTGGCCTTCACAGAACCCACAGTCTCCAACGCCCCTCATGGGTGCAGATAGACAGTTGGCGGCCGAGCATCGCTTCCTGCTCTTCTTGCGAGGAGCACCAGTAGAAACCTGAAGAGTTGAATCGGCTGTTATATTGTAATCTTGCAAAGTCTTGGAGTCATCCAAGTTGGTAGTGTCTAGAACCAGGGTGGCGGTTGCAAGTGACGGGTCCTTATCAATGGCCAGTTTCCTGACGGCCGCCACTGTAGACGATGCATCTACATCGAGGGTAAACACTATGTTAGACCTATAATCGAAACATAAGCTTGCCGGTGACCTTGAAAGCTGCCTGTTGACTGACCAGAAACCATCGGAACCGACCACCGTTCAACCCGTCATCCCCGTAAAGAGTGCCAGAATCCGCTGGAACCTGGTTGGGTACGTCTGGTCCTCCTAGTCTCCAATAAACAGATACAAGAGTCCCCAAAATTCAACAAACTAACAATCTACTCACCCCCATTAGAACTCTTGATTGATAACTGAAATGAAGCCATGCTGGTTGGTAAGAAGCTAAGTTCAAAACAAGGAATGACCGTTATCAGTCGTGTGCTGCATCCCAATTAGGAATTGACGCTGTAGATCGATCAGGTGGTTGCTAATGAGTCAGGAAGAACGGCACAGAAATGATCCGAACCTGAACGAAATTAATCGGAAAAAAAAGACGCCTGTCAAGTATTCTTAATGAGTCAATCGATGACCGCCTGGGTTCAAGTTTTCTACTGGTTTATAGTTCAAATATAACGTTACCGGCTCCTTTCCTCGGCGCCGCCTCTTGGCAATGTGACCTCATCAGCCACGCCTCTATAATTGGAACTCACGTGCCACAGCCACCATATTACATTATCAACCGGACATATAACCGCCATACGGCTGACTTCAGCTATGCATAGCTGTCAGAAATCTCTAGTACACCATTAACTTACTTGATTGACGATAAGTACGACGACAAAGTTACAACAATACCAAATCACCTTTCGACACTCAATCCTTTTACCTTCTAAATGAAAACGAATAATAATCGCATTATGATATATTTATCTATACGCCAATGCGAGCAATATTAGACTCTATGGCGAAATCGAGTCTGTTGACCAACGTAGAAACAGAAATAAAGGTGCTAATATCATTAAGCTAAAAGCTGACATAAAGCTTTTAGAATATTTTGGGAATTGATACTCGGGTCTTCAATAAAAATGCTTTGAATAGACCATTCTTACTTAAACACTAGAGCACTTGCGTTGTCTCCCCTCCGCATCATGTGATGTGCAATGCAGGATAAGCGATGACAAATTTCGGGGGCCCGTTACAACGTTGGTAGATGTCACTTAAACTCATTGGTTACTATGGCAGTTATCAATTACCTATTCTAGCAATAATATATATGACATACTTGCTTGTATATTAGTAAGCAGTTCAGTGCAGTTCAGTTCAGGTCTAGTAAGCCCAGGCAATTGCTTACTTTTCATTGCTTTCCGCTTGACTATATAAGTAATAGCAGATATCGCGATAGTTTCAATTGAATTCCTTAATGTCTGCTCTAATTACAGGTGCTACAGGTAAGCAAGGAGGAGCTGTGATTGCCTCTCTGCTATCACTGCCAAACCAACCCTTTGAGAAAATATATACTTTGACAAGAGATGTCAATTCGAGCAAAAGTAAACAATTGGCTCAGCTCAGTCCCGTTATAGAACCTGTCCAAGGTAATCTCGACAACACAGATGATATCTTTGAATCTGTGGGGAAAGGATCTATTTCATCAGTGTTCAGCGTACAATCCGATTTCAAGAAAGAATTGGAGCAGGGCAAGAGCCTGGTTGATTCAGCCGTCAAATATGGTGTCAAAAACTTTGTTTATACTAGTGTGGATAGGTCAGGCCCGAAATCAGATCATAATCCTACCAATGTTCCTCATTTTATATCCAAACATAAGATTGAACAGCACCTGATTGCCAACGCCAAAGCGACCAATATGTCATGGACGATTCTTCGACCTGTGGCATTCTATGAAAATATAACCCCCGATTTCTTTGGCAAAGTGTTTTGCACGGTGTGGAGAGATCACTTGAACAGACCGCTGCAATTGGTGTCCACCAAGGACATTGGATGGTTTGCAGCACAGGCTATGATAGATCCGAAGAAATGGGATCATCGAAAGATCTCTTTAGCTGGAGATGCACTTACATTTGCACAAGCGGATGAGATACTTCGCAGTGTTACTGGAAAGGATGGATTTCCTGTTACATTCTCCTTGTTAGGTACCGCGATAAAGACAGGTGTCAAAGACCTACGGTCTATGTTCAACTTCTTCGAAGAAGAGGGATACGGTGCTGATATTGCTGAGCTCAGAGAAATCAGACCCGAGCTGCTTGATATGAAGAAATGGCTCGAGAATTCTAAATGGAATCGACACGACTAATATTGGAAGTTATGCGAACAAAATTGTAAATATATAAGTGCCCTCGTTCTATTATACTACCAAAGAAAATGTACCAGGCATATAACAGTGATTCTAGAGTTTTCTTAACAGATTGAGCCCAGCTGATAATAGTTTGCTGAAGATCGCTGGATGTATATCCTTCTAAATTCTCACAACGTTGCTTCGGTACGCCCCATTTAACTGTGGGGTTGCTTATTTACCCTACTTGCCACACAGTGGTGGGGTATAAAGGCGGTCTTATGTCCTACTTAGAGTGCATCTTAACAAACAACAATGGCTGAAGACAACTCATTTTCACACACCGTCATGCCTAAAGACGATAACGAGGGCAAGCAACATAGCTTGGGTCTCCCAGGTATTCAATTGCCTACCAATGCTTCTGAAATCAAAGAATTTGCTGAGAAGCGAAACATCGATCCCAAGGCGTTAAACGAGCAGATCGAGAAAGCCGAAGCGGCAGTCAAGAACAAGTTCGGCGGATCTTCCAATGACAATTAGAATGAAAATCTGTTTTCATTTATGATATAACAATAATATACGGTATTTTTATTTACAGCAATGTCTGGTGATGTAGTCTGTTGAGCTCGTTCTCTAGGCGTACAGTGGCAACTAAAACTGTATCTCTCGACTTTCAGATAACTCTTTTTTTCTAATAATATTATTTTTCTCTAGATTTTGAACAAATTTGTGTATTCTTTATTCATTTCTTTTGCAACATACTCGTTGTTCTAGTCTGACAGCTGCGTTGGTGTGGTTGGTCGGTCTGTCGACGATCAGATAGGTGATGGGATAAGATAGCGCATGAGAGTGCATATAACTGCATTTGAACTCCCTGAGTTCCTCGATAACGGAGCATGTTGTTAATACTACCCAGGAAATTTCTGAATTCGTTACGCAGGTCGACAACTTTCTGCGTCGTAAACTGAAACCCCAAGCTCCTGATTCCGATGGTGTTATTCAATCATTGCTATCAAATCTCAAATCTCTGAATATCGCTAGTGTCCATCCGCATGCTCTTGTTCATTATGCCACTCTTGTCCATAATACTCTTCATAAATTGCAGGATGTGTTAGACCGGGGTAATAGCGGTGAATATATTATCCATTTGATCCACATGGTACAGATTATTGAAAGCACTGCAAGTCTTCAGCTGAGTCGTCTGCAGGACGGACATGGAATTGGATTCTATCTTGGTCCGAACATTGTTTCCGGAGAAGATGGCTTGAAGGAGGACTTTGTGACTCAAATAAAGCGTTTGAGGAAGACGAACTTTGCTGCCGAGTTTCCAGATGCCCCAAAGGAAATTCAGGATTCTCTTCATCATTTGAACTCGCTTCTCTCTGAGTATTTGGAAAAGATTCGTTATAGTCCTCTAGATAGCGCATCTCAGAAACAGGATCTAGTATTCTTTCGAAAACTAGCTGAAGCAATTGAAGCTGTCAATAAGCCCGTGGAAGAGCTTTCTTATGTTTCCTCGCCAGTTCAAAATGACAGACAGTTCGCCGTCTCATCAGCTATGAAGGCTGTGGAACAGCGCGTGCGTGTTCCGTTGTTGCAACATGAATATGGAAGACGTTTGTGTGATCATAATGATTCGCAACATGTCGAAGATACAAACTCTGCCAAACTTCACCATAACGCTATAATCTCAGGAAAAGAGAATACATATGCGATTGCGCTCTCTGATATCGAAGCAAATTACAAACATGAAAAGGCTGGGATCCAGGCAAAACACAATGGTGAGCTTTCAGGAGTCTTCAAAGCTGTCTTTGATACTGTTGGTCAACCGTTTGAAAGCGAGGAAACTATGTTCATCGCTATTCACAACTTGGCTGAGGAACTCCAGCCTCTTCTGGTAAAGCTTCTTTCATGTCCCTGACCAAGAGGCTTTAGTCTTTGTAAACCTTCAGAAACAAATCAATCAGCTAATAGTTGATGATGGCATGACTGACTTAGCAGTATTAAAGGCCATTGTGATGGAATCGTTGCAACACGATTTTCTCCAGCCTGGTAATTACAGGGATGATCAGAAGTCTGAAATTAATTTCATCAAATCTAGATTACTTAGATTTCTGGTATGTGTTTCTACAGGTCACTTGTTGTTGAGTAAGCGGATTCACGTTAAAGACTTTGCTTACCAGAACGCTCCTACAATTATGGCTAAGTTCCTGAGGTGAAAGCATCCTCGTGATGTTATCATGTCTCCTCTAAAATTGCATCGCAATAACTTGATTCACAAAATATATAAAAAAATATCAATAAAAGTTGAAGCCGATATCCTGTCTGATAAGCGTCAAGATTGCATTGTAGTTTATGATACGGTTGAGTATATTATGGCCATTGAATCCCCGCATCTTTGGCCCCGAGCTCAATTGCGTAGATGAAGCTTTAGCAGTGAAAACTGGATTGTATGAGTGAACAAGGTTTAAGACCTCGACACGACAATATTGGACGAGACTTTAAGAGTGCATCGACGTTTGCAAATATGAAAAAGTAAAGACCACAGCCAAATAGCTTAAGTCAATAGTTGACGGAAATCTGAACAAGATAATTGCATTCAAGATGTCTTAACAGCACTTTCGAGCAGAAATGACTTCTACAAGAAAAATGGAAGTTCTTCGTGAAGCTACAGGGTACATATACAAAACTATTATCTCAGGCAGCTGATTCACCACCTGCTACTCTTCTACTTCAGGTGTCATCATATGAGTTACCGGTTATACTGATGATCTAAAGACAGAATTGTAGACAACAGACATACAAGCTCATTCATAACTTAGTTCAATGCACTGGTGTGTCACCGGCTAGGGTAAATTTCCGATTGCAGAAAAACTCGTTATCAAGATAGCCATGGTTTCTAGATAGAATTGAAGCCGAATTACCTCCAAAAGTCCGTTTGTCAATATTATAAGCTATGCATGGGATCTATACAATTGTGTTCAGATATGATTCATAATAAACTTTGTTATCATTCTTTACCCCCAAATAACTCGCAGTGCAACGGCTGTGTACCGCCTCTCACTGCAGCTACTTCCAGGGGGCTAAGGCAGGACTAATTAATCCGTGCTGATACTGATATCTTGGCATCTAAAGAATATACAAATCAAGAAATTATACGAAAATGCTGAAATATTGAAGTGTGGTATGATTGCGTCATTCGTAGCGTATTAACCTTATCTGCGCTTTACTTTCTAGTATAATTTAATCTGTTACAATTAGTCCTTGTGGTACAGCCACCATATGACGCCTGGTGTTTCACATGCGGCCAACTCTATCTTGATCTCATCTCATCCTCGTATAGTTCTAATTGAACTCATCGTCGCATGTCAACAATGAGTCTTCAGAGCATATTAAATAAAGTCACTGGACAACCTCCGTCCTACTCTAAAAAGCACAATTATTCTTTTGGCAAAGTGCTGGGGGCTGGTACGTTCGGTGTAGTGCGTAAGGCGAAGCAAATCGACAGCTCGGATGAGGTAGCTGTTAAGATCATTTTGAAAAAGACTCTCAAGGGCAATGAGAAGATGGTATTGGAAGAAATCCAAATGTTGCAACAGTTGAACCACCCTCACATCGTCGCGTTCAAGGACTGGTTTGAAAGCAAGGAGAAGTTTTATCTGGTGACCCAACTGGCTACAGGCGGTGAGTTGTTTGACCGTATAGTGAATCAAGGACGATTCACTGAAACGGATGCCGCCAGGTGTGTGCGTGATGTAATTGAGGCTGTTGCTTATTTGCACTCTAAAAACATCGTCCATCGAGACTTGAAACCTGAGAATCTGCTATATGTTACGGAGGAGCCCGATTCGGATTTGGTGCTGGCGGATTTCGGCATTGCAAAGGCATTGAGCTCTCCAGAAGAAAAGCTCACCTCAATGGCAGGTTCCTTTGGGTATGCTGCTCCTGAGGTGCTAGTTGGTACTGGACATGGCAAACCTTGCGATGTTTGGAGTCTGGGGGTAATTACATACACTATGTTGTCTGGATATTCACCATTCCGATCTGAGAACGTTGATCAGTTTCTTAACGAAGTCACCGAAAATTATCAAGTAGTATTCCATCAGCGATATTGGAAAGATGTATCTGAAGATGCCAAGAACTTTATTAGGAAAATGCTAAGCCCAGATCCTGACCGGAGACCTACTGCTCAGCAGCTATTATCAGAAAAGTGGATAACTGGTGAAGCTAAATACACCACCGGCGATCTGTTGCCAAACATCCGCGATGGTTTCAATGCTCGCCTCAAGTTCAGACTTGCCATTGAAGCTGTCAAGCTCAATAACCGAATTAAGGTTTTGGATATGGCAGATGAAGATAGTGACGAGGAAGAAGACCAGCATTCCACTGTCAGGTTATTGACCCATAAGAGAAGTCAATCCAAAAGCAATGCAGCCAAATTCCAAGAGGTGGTACTCGCAGCTCAGAGACAGAAAGAGTTGACCGAGACGAAGTCGTCATCACAGGATGGCTCAGCTTCATAGCCAGCAACTGCTGCTCTACTGTAATCTACCTCACGAACTTTACGCAATCTCCAACAACAACAACAACAACAACAGTATTGCACGAGCTACATTGAAATTTGTTTTACTACGACAGAACCTGGAATTCTACAAGAAGTCCAGGCTAATTTAACACAAGCAAAATGCTTCACTGCTATATATTTCATTTTTTCTCAATGTCATTTCATTCCGTAATGCTACTAAGCACCACCCACCATTGGTCGATGCTCCACAAATTTATCAAGATCCTCCTTAGTAGCAACTCCAAGTACAAACTTTCGAGTATCATCAGTAATAACTGCAAATTCCTGTCCACTAGCAAAAAACTTCTCTAGGTCTTCAAGCGAGGTGTCGGGAGTGATCTTTTCAAATGGTCGAGATGTCTTTCGATCAAACCGAATGTAGTGATCTTTTACTTTCTTGTCCTCACTACGAGGTCCATTCTCTTGCTCCAGCAGATCTGCTGTCAGATATCCTAACAATCGTCTGGTTTTGTTTGATACTACTGGCAAATATGAGTATGATCGTTCGTACGACAAATCAAGAGCCTGTGATAAAAGCATATTGGGGTCGATAGTGACAGCAGGAGGCCTGTCAAGGTCCTCAACCGTAGCCTTTGTAAGTCAAGTCCATTGTCAATGCTCTTCTTTCACTTACACCTCTGTAATCTCTCATACCGTAATGCGAGCCTAATGCGATGTTAAGTTTGGTCAAACATCCTAACCTGACTTTACGCATAAAGCATTGTGGTGATTAAGTAGGGAAATGACCAGTATAAGTTAAAACAGCTCTTTTTCAAAGTGGTAAATAGAATATATACAATGGATTTATTTGTTCTAAATCAAATCCTTTATTCATTAAATATATATCTGTCAATTGTTAACTTGTTCCCTTCAAGAGTCACACTTATGTCTCTGGCTGATGCCCGGTGCATATTCAACTTTTGTAGGCGCTCTCTAGACCTTCGGGAAACATCTTTTTAGCCTGTGGATGGTTGATTCTTGCTGCATAGAGTCGTTGTCGAAAATAGTCACCGACTTGTATTTTCTCATATTTGGCAGGATTCTTTTCAGAAACACACGTAGGAGCAACTTCAATAATAGAATCATTGTCAGGCGTAAAGAAGAAAGGCATCGAATATCTCGATTTACCAGGAGTAGTATTAACAACTCGATGGACTGTTGAGATGAACTTATCATTGGTAACCTGCTGCAAGAAATCTCCAACATTTACCACGTACGATTTGTGTCTGGGAGTAGCAGGGATCCAAATTCCGTTATCATTCAACGCTTGCAGTCCTGAAACTCCATTCTCTTCTTGAACAACAATTGTAAACCAACAGTAATCTGTGTGGGCACCAATTCCCACGTCTTGATTCCCTGACACCTCTTGAGGTGGATAGTGTAATGCTCGAATGGCTGCCATAGGAAATTTGCACAAATTATCGAAATAAGTCTCGTCCAAGTCTAAACCAAGAGCAAAAAGTTGTAGGAGACCCCTTGAAAATACCAATGCCTCTTTATAATAAGTATAAAGGTCTTTTCTCAATTTGGGAAAAGTCGATGGCCATTGGTTTTTATGAGGAATATCGTCGGTCAATTCTCCAAGATAATTCTGCTCTACATCCCATGGGTCATCTGAGAATAAAAACGCTTCCTTCAGATCTCCACGTGAGGTGACATCCATCTTGGTTTCAAACAATGGTTCATAGCCTCTGATAAATGGACTATTATTAATGTGGCATTCCTTTTTCTGCTCGTCGGGCAGAGCAAAGAATTCTTTAATAGTGCTGAATGCTTTATCTATGGTCTCCTGCTCCACTGGAACATTTTCAGCGTAAAAGAATCCTACCTCACTGCAAGCTTTGGCAATCTTTTTAGCAATAGCTCTCTTGACTTCAATGTTTTCCGAAAACATATCTGAGACATCAATGGCGGGAATCTCCGTAAACGACTGTTTGGCCTCAAGGCCGGTCAGGATTGGTCTTTTGCCTGGTTTTCCGCCAGCATGATAAGTGACGTACTGGGCTTCTTGAGTTATTGTTGCCATTGTGTTAGGTTGTGAGATACTACCTGGCCTAAGGGGGCCCCTTTATATGGGTTTCCCCGCTGATCGGAGGAATGCTTAGAGAGATATAGAGAGAGCTCGCCTATCGCCGCGATAAGCACGATAGTGACTAAGCAGGGTTGAGATAAGATATCAGGATTAAATTATATTAAATGTGGGGAAATGGAAACAAAAACACCATAAATATTACGCACCTTAAACGACTACTAATAATACTTGCTCTTGCTGTTATTTATTGTAGGTGTCACTCATTATTCTAATTATTGTGCTGCTACTACTTGAATCGTACTCCCAAAAAATAGACACAACATAACCACTTAAATCACTTAAATATGACCATAGTCAATCAAACTCTGCACGGTAGCTTCTAGAGCTTCCTCGTTGGGCCTTGGAGACCAACCCAGCTTACTCTTAGCCTTGTCGCTTGATGTACCTCGGTAGACACCAACCATTGGTGCCAGCATCCTCGCTTGTGGACTGAACCATGCAGCAACTTTGACTAACCAACTAGGCAAAGGCTTTGTTGAAACTTTGTCAGCCTTTGAACCGAATTTTTCTTTAATAAAAAGTGCTATCTCCATCATTGACATAGTTCCGCCAGCCATGGCGATGAACCTCTGACCATTCGCAGCTGGATTCACCATTGCTCGGATATGCAAATCAGCTACATCTCGAACGTCAACAATTCCCAAGGTCATATCAGGTATTCGAGACATTTTGCCGTTTAACACATGTAGTATAAGGTTATGACCAGGACTAAGCCCGTTACTTAAGCAAGGACCCAAGATTGCCATTGGATTTAGTACTGCTAATTCCAGATGAGGGGCATGCTTGTTTGCGTATTCCCAAGCTGCCTTTTCAGCCAATATCTTTGATTTATTGTAGATGGAAAGTCCTTTTTCATTTGGGTTTGTCCACTCTTCGTCAGAAATCAGAGTCGTAGTGTCTTTATGACTGTACCCTACAGCGCCAAAGTTGGAGGTCAAAACGACTCGCTTTACAGTACCTTCTAGTCCACCAAATCTAACCGCTCGTACAGCACCTTCAACAGCGGGTTTGATATAGTCGTCTTCATTTTTGGGCTCTTCCCCGATTGGAGAAGCAACATGTAGAATATATTCACATCCTTTAACAGCTTGGTCCCAGTTTTTATCACTCGTCAAATTCACCTCTTCAAATTCAAGTTTACTAACAAGTGAGTTCTCAATTTCTGCTTTCTTCAGCATTTCAACCACATCCTTCTTTTTGGATACTGATCTCACTGTGGTCCTGACTGCATATCCCTGTTTGAGTAGCTCGACGATGCAATGAACACCGACAAAACCATTACCGCCAGTTACTAATACTTTGGACATTCTAATAATCAATTCTTATTATTTCGACTAATTTGTCAACTGATTGTCTATTATTTATGTGCTACTCGAAATATCTGACTAGTAGGCTGGCAGATCGACTCGGATCAACTTCAGGCCGATTGTCGGATTTAATGCACGACATGTTTCAGGCATTGTCATCACCGATGATGACGTGAATATGGACTGAGAGTTATATCCGCCATATGACCGACTCATAATGATATCGTATAGAGACGGAATACGTTCGAAACCACATAAGTTATATTGATATCAAGTTAGTCATTGTTCATTCAGCTATAGAAGATATGTGCCATAGATAACTACTGCCAAGTGGCTATTAGACCAACGGCAACTACAAGATCTATACAAGTAATATACAAGTTATATATATTTATTGAGACGGGAGCTCATCGGCTATGAGGAGAGTGTACATACATAAACGGGTGATATTCTAATGATTGATTGTTTCAGCAGGTTCAGTGGAACTTCGATGATACCAATTGAACTGCATATGCAGGAGGTTTTTCCGAAGCATGATCAAGAAAAATATGGGATACAACATAATGAACATATGATTAGACACGAGAAACCAATATATATATTCAAAGTGATTTTCTCCATATTCATGACAGATATATATTATATATCGAATCTTAGTTAGTCTGAGACTGTCGTCATCACGTGATATTTAAACGGCGGTTCTAATGAAATGGTGTCCAAACGAAGAAACTTATCTAGATGAGAATCAATTCCCTATTTATCAATCTAAATTTTACAATATTAAACTTTCAGATCAATTCTCTTTTAGATATACTGAATTTTCTCCTAAACGCATATGTCTTAACAGTTGTCTCATAGTTCCACTTACTTCCACGAAGCAAATGGTGGTCGCCCCATCTACAACGGCGCCAAATTTCGTAACTGCAACCATCCCTCTTACAAAACCAAACCAATGCAGGCTCCAGTGGTTGTAATGAGTAAGTGAGATTAAAAGAGGTTTGAAAATACTAACAGAAGACGCCGGAGGCGAACGACAAACCGGGCGAAAAGCTCAGGTGTCAAATATCACAGCAGCCAAAGCAGTTGCGGACATTGTTCGAACATGTCTTGGGCCCAAGGCGATGTTGAAGATGTTGCTTGATCCGATGGGAGGAATTGTGCTGACCAATGATGGACATGCTATTCTACGAGAAATTGATGTAACTCATCCAGCAGCAAAGTCTATGATCGAGCTGAGCAGAGCTCAGGATGAAGAAGTTGGCGATGGTACTACCACAGTGATCATTTTGGCAGGAGAAATTCTGGCACAAACTTATCTTCCATTAGAGCGAAATATCCACCCAGTTGTAATTATTTCTGCCCTCAAGGAGGCTCTTAAGGATGCTCTGGATGTCATCCACGAGATTTCTCGACCCATTGATGTTGATAATGACGAGGCTATGACCAAGTTGATTGCTGCCTCGATTGGAACGAAGTTTGTAGCGCGATGGAGCCCCCTCATGTGTGGCCTGGCTCTTAAGGCTGTCAAGACTGTTATGAGAGTCGATTCCAACGGCAGAAAGGAAATTGATATCAAGAGATATGCTAGGATTGAAAAGGTTCCTGGAGGAGAGATTGAGGATTCAAGAGTTCTTGATGGAGTTATGCTTAACAAGGACATTACTCACCCAAAAATGCGACGACGAATCGAGAATCCTCGTGTCCTCCTGTTGGATTGTCCTCTTGAGTATAAAAAGGGAGAATCTCAAACCAATATAGAGATCACCAAAGAGGAGGAGTGGAATCGAATTCTTCAGATCGAGGAAGAGCAGATCAAGACCATGTGTGAAACAATTGCATCTTTCAAGCCAGATTTGGTCATAACTGAGAAGGGAGTTTCTGATCTGGCCCAACACTATTTACTGAAAAACAACATCTCTGCCCTTCGACGGGTGCGAAAGGGTGACAACAATCGAATTTCTCGAGCCACCGGTGCCATTATTGTCAATCGAGTAGAGGACATCAAAGAATCTGATCTTGGTACCAAGTGTGGGTTGTTTAACATTGAGCTGATCGGAGATGAGTACTTCACTTTCTTGACAGAATGTAAGGAACCTGGTGCTTGTACTATTTTGTTGCGAGGACCCTCCAAGGATATTTTGCAGGAGGTGGACCGAAATCTTCAGGATGCCATGTCAGTGGCTCGAAATGTATGCTTTGAGCCTAGATTATCCCCTGGTGGAGGTGCAACTGAAATGGCACTCAGTGTGCGATTGGCAGAAAAGGCAAAGGCTGTAGAGGGAGTTTCCCAATGGCCCTACAAAGCTGTGGCCGATGCCCTTGAGGTGATCCCTCGAACATTGATCCAGAACTGTGGTGCAAATCCTATCCGTGGCTTAACCCAGTTGCGAGCGAAGCATGCTGAGGGCCTATACACGTATGGAATTGACGGAGACAATGGAAAGATTGTGGATATGAATGAGTATGGAATCTGGGAGCCTGAAGCTATCAAGCTACAGTCCATTAAGACTGCCATTGAGAGTGCATGTCTTCTTTTGCGTGTGGATGACATTGTCAGTGGTGTTCGAAAGCAGGGAGAGAAGAGTGGTCAATTACAGGGCCCTGAAGAGTAATGTATATAAGAAATAGTTACCAATGGTAATTTTGTGGCTTGTTATATGTGCTTTATCCATGATATGTTACATTTGTATTTGTAGACTACTATTTCTACCGGACTTCTAGAGTCATGCTATGAATCAAGGATTGTTCGTATCGTAGATTCATAAAGATTATCATAATTCGTAAGTGTTTTGACTGAGTCTGAATGCAAATAAATAGCAAGCTATTATCTCACTCTACCGGTAGCGGTTCACAACTCAAATGAGTGGTGCAAAGTTCTAGTAGCCTCTCAATTTGCTGCTGCGAAAACCTCTCCTCTACTTCCTCTACCAGAGTATAGAGCACTGGATAGGATGTAGGAGCACAATTAATAATCTGAAGCTTTTCAGCCTTCTCCAGTTGAAATCCTTCCTCATGCAAAGCCTTGAGGAATTCTGTCATTCCCTCTATCGTCTGAGGCTGTTTCGGGTTGCCTGATGGTCTGTCACATAAATAAGCTTTTAATTCTACAAGGATGGTTTCAAGATTTTCAGAGCCAGGGCCAGATTTAGCAGCAGATATTTCGTTCAAGTGGCTTAAAACCTCAAGGTTTGTTAGCATTTTATCACGAACATTGATAACTTCCATTGCTAAACAAGAGCTATCTTCAGCTGGTCAATAAACTGTGCCAAAACGTCTAAACTAAAAAGAATCAAATATGATGAATAGATGAAGATCCCAATATTCTATTAAGCAAGCCTAGAAATGTCAGTATCAGACAGTGCCAACTACCGTTACCCAAGTTTCACCCTTGCCTTTTCCTTGCACCAAGCTAGCTAGCCACCCAGCCAACCCTCAACCCTCAACCCTATAATGATATGTTATACCGCATTGGGAATGTGACTGCTTTTTCACCCACTCATCAGTTGGAGCTTAATATTCACACTTCTCCACTTCCGTCAAATCATCAAAATGTCTCTCGTCGTCACAGAGAAGGGAAACTTCCAGCACATTTTGCGTCTGCTGTCGACTAACGTCGATGGTAAGATCAAGATCATGTACGCTCTTGCCACCATTCGAGGTGTCGGTCGACGATACGCCAACCTTGTCTGCAAGAAGGCCGATGTGGACTTGAGCAAGCGAGCCGGTGAACTCACCGTTGAAGAGCTCGAGCGAATTGTTACTATCATCCAAAACCCTGCTCAGTACAAGGTTCCCGGATGGTTCCTTAACAGACAGAAGGATATCGTTGACGGTAAGGACTCTCACCTCCTCGTCAACCACCTCGACGTCAAGCTCCGAGACGATCTCGAGCGACTCAAGCGAATGCGAGCCCACCGAGGTCTCCGACACTACTGGGGATTGACTGTGCGAGGTCAGCACACCAAGACCACTGGCCGACGAGGAAAGACCGTTGGTGTTGTGCGAAAGAAGTAATGATGCTGCATTAGCATATGTAAAATGATGATTCTTGAGCTTTGAATATACTGTAGATTTGTAAAGAGACATATGAAGTAAACTTATTGCAAGCGATCTGAGTTATTGATGGTTTCAAAAGTAAGCAGACAAGTTTGCATCGAAGACTTAAGGTCCTATTCATTGTTTAGTGTTTTTTTCACGTAATATTGCCGTCTGGAGTCGCTGATAATAGTGTTTTTAACTGTAACGTGATGAAAATTCGTCCATCTGACATATGCATGACAGTTGGCATGCATAACATGGAGTATGCAAAGTCATAAACTACTGATGCAAGAGATATGCTACAAATATCAATTAGATTTCCAATTATTATAAAAAGATTAAAATATTCTTAAGTTATTCAAGAGTCCACTCCCCAAAAGTAACGATTCCATTACGTGTCATGAAGATCGACATGTATAGGCTGATCAATTCGAGTGGCATCTCAGGCATATTGGATACTGGCAAAGTCCTCTGCTTGGTCTCAATCGCAGTGTCAGTCTCAGGACGATAGAGAATAGAATCCTCCAAACCAAGCAGAGAATATTTTCCTTGCAGAATAGATCCAGGTGGAGAAGGAAGATGCGAGCACAGACTTGATTCCTGTTGCCGGCCAGATTCTGGAAACATGCACGGAATACTTGACGCAACTTGTCGCATCCATACCAATTCCTTTTCAATATCTCTGTGATCACTACCAACATTTATTAGTGAGTTATGCCTCAATGCCACAATAACAGACTCAGAAATGAGATTTCCTAGGCAGATCAATGCTACTGGCCACGAGTCGTGATCATATGGTATCCCGGTAGACGGCAGACTATTTATGAAATGCCAACACCATTTGATAGGGGTTTGTATTCTGTTCAATAGCTCTCCCTTTTTGAGTGCATCTGCTTCATTGTCTCGAAGTATGTTGACAATTATATCGATCTCATTCAGAGCTTTGCGCATATATACTGGAAGCTCCCAGCAGAAAGATCGAATATTTTTGCTAATAGAGCAAGCACGATTAAGGAAATTTGCGACAGATTCAGAAGGGCGGGTTTCATGGTGTATGTCGTCATAGGGAATTTTGCACAGAGACTCGACTGCCGTTCTGGATAGTCCGTGGAGAGCCAGATGGATTTGGGAAGTGAGGAGAAACACAGCCTTAAGTCCATCAGCTAGGACACCCCTTTCGTCTCGTTCCAGCATTTGTCGAAGGCTCACAATGTGATTGAACACTGCCTTGAGCTCCAGATCAAGATAAGGCAGTTGCTTCTTCACCCCCTCCCAGTTAAATATCACAAGATTTGACATGGTGCGCATCAGGCGTTTCCCAGGCCGGAAGCCATATCTGCTAGGATTTGTCTTGAGATAGTAATCGGCCATGGTAAAGTATTGCTTACATGTGTGCATGACTTCCATGAAATCTCTCAAAAGTATGTTTGACACATAGACATCCACCTGGTAAGACGAGTCATCCCGGATCAGCCATGAAGCAAATGATGGTTCTTCACACCCGAATTCTTCTTTCAAATCTGAGACAGCTTCTTTTACCCAGTCAACAAATGTGATACAATTCAATTGAACTTTCATAACTGCTGATAAGAGGGAGAAAGTGACATCCTTGAAAGGTGCTTTTGGCATCCACATAAGCCCCAAACTGCTGCATTAGCGTGAAACATGCATGCGTTAGCCACATTTCGTTCAAACCGCCAATTGTGCCGTGTCACCATTTGCACTAGTGATTTGGCATGGCTACTCTATACTACTGACGATTTGTTCTTCAGGTGAATCTGTCCCCGCGTCTACTAGTTTCGCTCAACTGGATGTAGTGTTACGGTGCATTTCACAGGCCATACTATGGGGTTTTCTACATAAACTTGACCTGAAATCGGCACATAGGAGAGTTAAGACCTTTTAATTTTATAAACAAAGATGAAATCAGCAAATAACAGTTCCTATAATCAGAGATTGGCTGATTTGTAAGTGTGGAGCACTTGCATAAGCCACATCTTAAGCCACAAATTCATTTAACGCTCGTGGGGCATACGACAGGGGGATTCTGACACCCGGTTAGCACATTCTCGTAAATAGGGTGTCTAATGCCAAAACTAGGAATAATGTTATCGCAATTACTTGAATGATATAGAGGGATTGCTTTGCATATTTTGATTCGGTTTTTGGTGGTATCCTTGTGCATTTAATACGTAATACGCTCTAAGCTGCCTCTGAACATCCATGAAGTAGGAATAATAGCATCTATATTTCTTTCATAATATCTTTCAACGATTTAAAGTTGATTGATGCACTTTTCAAGCAGATTGATTCAGTTTTGATGTCTTAGATTAGATTAGATTAGACGCTCTTTTATTGTCACAGAGAAGTTTTTACACCATACAGACATTATTTATCCTTTATATTTCGATTCTTATTTTGCATTCCATTCTTATTCATAACCTTTCCTGCACATCCCCGCATTCGCGGTTTCGAGAATGGGAAAACCTCAATTGATCTTGATATCAATTAGTATACCTTTTGTATACCTTTTTGGGCGAAAACCATTCTCAGATTGATGCTATATGCTCATAGCA
>JAKTZE010000037.1:0-45769 GCA_030578775.1 Sugiyamaella chiloensis | reverse complement strand
TGCTATGAGCATATAGCATCAATCTGAGAATGGTTTTCGCCCAAAAAGGTATACAAAAGGTATACTAATTGATATCAAGATCAATTGAGGTTTTCCCATTCTCGAAACCGCGAATGCGGGGATGTGCAGGAAAGGTTATGAATAAGAATGGAATGCAAAATAAGAATCGAAATATAAAGGATAAATAATGTCTGTATGGTGTAAAAACTTCTCTGTGACAATAAAAGAGCGTCTAATCTAATCTAATCGTATCCTACCATAACCCATGGCCCACTATGAGGTATGTTCAGCTAGTGTCTACTTCCGATTTCCCGTCTCAACTAGTGATGGCAAAGACTAGTAAGGCACTGAGGAAATGCCCTGTGGAGGTGTCGTCCGAGAAGTTGGACTATAAATCTTCTTCTAAAGGATCTGATGCGTCAATGGCATCCGACATGCCTTCTGTGGCTGGTCTAGTCGAAAACAAGATCGTCCATAGCGGACATGATAAGATCTTGGAGAAGGACGAGGAAATTCTATCCCTGAAGGAAAGGTTGGCAGTCTTAGAGGAGAATATGGCAACCTTAGTGAAGGAGTTGGCTAGGCTCCAGGGTGTGTCTAAAGGAACGAAAGTTCTAGCTGCTGTGAAAAAGAACAACCAGGCAGTAAGCAACCTGACTACCCAGGTCAGCAAACTAGAGACCAAAGTGGACAATAACCATAAGAGTACATCCGAAACATTCAAGTACGTAAAGGATAGGACCAATTATGTGTTGGATCAATTAAAAGAGAAAGAGAAAACCGAGGTGGTTGGAAGCTATGATCCCGTAGCTGATTATGATACTGCTGATGAAACTTCTGCTGATGAAACTTCTGCTGATGAAGCTGATTATGAAACTTCTGATGAAGCTGATTATGAATCTTTTGATGAAACTTCTGATGAAACTGCTGCTAAACTTGCTGCTGAAGCTGCTGATAAAGTTGCTAGTAAACCTGCTGGTAAATCTGCTGGTAAAGCTGCTTTAAGAGATATACACCTACAAGACGAGAAAGTCTTTAATGGAATTATGAAACAACAACAGGAGCAGATTTTGGCGAGTCGAGCTATCACATGATCGGCAAATTTGGACAAGAAACAACAACATCAACAATAGAGTATGAAAACTTTCGACCAATCCATCGCAGTTATAAGCAAAGCCCAAAGTTTGACGACACGGATCATCAGCACTGAGACGGCAGACTCCCTAGTGCCTCTGATTCCTGGCCAGTCGGTCATCAGCGAGGATCTGGAAACCAAATTGAAGACGAATAAGAAGAAAAGAAAAAGCCGATCGAACCAGTTGATGACATAATTGATGACCTAACTGATGAACTGATTGATGACGCAGTTGCTTTTATACGGGCTAAGCCAGAGACTGGTAAAGTTGACAGAAAATGTATAGTCGAGACTATCAACAAAACTCTGGGTGTACGAAAGGCTTCCATGGGAGTAAACTACGATTACTGGCACGATCTTCAAGTAATTGTTTTTTCAGACTACAAGTTTGTTCGTGATAAAGCACTCCTGAACAAATGGCAACCTGTGATATCTGAAAAATACGAAATCGTTGATGATAACTTCGGGTACGAGGGAGCGATCCATGGCGTTCTAACTAGCACCCCTATGGATAGATTACGAAGCCATCTGGAATACTCTAATCATATCACTCTATCTGTTGACCCGAAACCTTTGAGACGAGGTGTTGAAGGCACCCAGAAGCATATGTCAGTGTTGTTGTCCTTGAGTCAGAACAGGAGTATAGACGACTCATATTAAGAGGCATTCGCGTTAATGGCAAAATGAGACCCTTTGCAGCCTGGCAACAAAGACCTTTCTAAAGCTAACGAAAGTTCCATCTCGACTACCACTTGCTAATGTCCGATGGTGCCAGCTGTAACGATACGATGGTGACACAGGTGATCTCATCAATGATTTCCGCCTAAATATTTATACTAATTGATATCGAGATCAATTCAGGTTTATGAGATTGGGAAAACCGCTAATGATGTGGTGTACAACAAGGTTAAAATGAAAATAAGGAAAGGAATTGAAATATGAAATTTATATAACAGTTATAGCTTATATATAAAGGGTAATAATGACAATATGGTGTAACAACTTCTCTGAGACAATAAATGAACTACTTACTGGCTGACTGCTACGACCCGTGGACGACACGAATTTGGACAAAGTTATACAAATCGGTGGAAATATGACACCAGATTATGAGCCAATCCATTTATATAGACTTTCTTTTCATTTTGGAGTATGAAATTCTGATACCCCGTCGGTCACTCTTAATATAATATTAAATGATAATGATAAATATAAGTAGTTTTTAGTCTGTTTTGGTCTCAAAATGTTCGTTATAAAACAAGTTGGCAAGGTTATCAAACTCGACTTTGGTAAGAGTTTCCATTACACCCATCCCTATGTTAAAATCATTAGCGTCTTTCGCTGTTGCTAATACCGTTGGAATAGACGATTCGGCTGACTCGCTGGAAACATTGCCCAAGGATGTGCTGAACCCAGGCAGCACAAGATCTCCATTTATATGATCTACCTTTGCATTTGAAATGTCCTCAAGAGCATAGGTAATTGCAAAGAACCGAAGGCACCACTCCACATCCAGCTTATAGTGAAGCATGATTTCTACACAATCTTCTTTAACTTTCATCAGTTCAACCAGCTTTTTCGATAAAACCAGTGCCTCTAAAACATCAGCACTTTCTCCCCATTTCAATTGAATTACTTTCAATGCCAATAAAATTCCAAGCTGGAAGATATTGAATGCTAATATAGGTTCAGACATGAAAGGAGAAAATTGAGCAGCATGATGCAGCTGATCCATGCGCCCTATGAATCTCTTTGCATGGAGAATAAATCTTTCAATATTAAGTACTGAGTTCGGGAGAGTAGCAAGAATCTTCATGCAATTAACAACAAGGTACAGCTCGTACTGAGGAGTGGCAGCATCAGATGAGGTAACGCATTGATCCAGTATACTCTCTCCTTCTGCCAAAAGAGCAGAAGAGGAACCTTCCATTAGCGCCTTGCCGTCGGTAACATTAGGGAAAAGAGCCGGCATGACAAAAACACTCATATTTATCTTTTGCATCCAGCTAGACGTCAGCAGCTCAATTGTCCTGCAACCACAGAGAAAGCCATACCTGGATAACTCCATTTGTATCAGATTGGGTCTTGACAAAAATGAAGAAATTTGACCCTCCAGAAGAAACACCGCTCTCCATGCCTCTTCCCGACGTGAAGGCACTGGGCCCTGTACACTTTTATGATTTATATGGAGGCCATATGACAGAGCTGTTGCTACTGTCATAGCCGTTTCCGAGTATGCAGCATCAATGCTTACACTATGCATTTGATAGAGTGTGTAGAAAACCATTGATAATATATGATCTGGAACGGAGTTATCGAAATCAGATCTGAGAGTCTTATGAGCTCCATCTCTAGCTGGATCTATCGACTTGTATTGCCTGACAAGATCTGTAATAGCTTGCTTTCGAACTTTCTGAACAAGGTGAAATACAGCGTCCTCACGGCGTAACCCAGTTAAAGTACACACAAGGACCATTAAGAGCAGTCTAGCACGGTATTTACAGGATACAGGCAACATTTTAAACTCAGCAGGTCCGATGATATCTTCGTCGTTTGTTAGTTTTTCTAGAGTCTCGAAAAGAGCATCCCTCGAAGTAAATCTCGCCCAAGACCATTTGAGGATAAAGTGATCCAAAATAAGTCTTAAATGCTCTCCAGAAATAACACCATTACGTAGATCACAATCTGACCAGTCCAGCCTAACTATGACTTCAGTTGGTTGGCGTGGCACCTTCCTGACTGGCAACATTTCTTCAACGCAGAACTTCTGTACAATCATTGGTAAGGAGCCACTGCCGAGAAACAAATCGGATGGCATAGCAGCATTTGATTCATAACACCCCTTTTTACCATTTTCAGCTGCTGCTTTCTCGGTGGTCTTTCTTTGTCGCTTTAGACCTGCTCTTGGTATTGGATTCCCTGGCTTACATTGATCTTCACAATCCCTCATTCGACATTGTAAACACGCTTTACTTTCATCGTAATCTCGATCACATTTTCGCTTCGTTTTTTGACACTGCGAGCAGCTATATACCATGTCGTTTCAGGAAATTTATTGACCACTAGGGTGAAATCCGAAGTCAAACAGTCCGTGGAACATCTGCCTATATATTTAGCTTATATGATGACGTAAGTTCGCCGCTGGATTGGTTCCGCGGAACACCTGAAGGCTCAGATGTGCAGATCTTGCCGTTTTCAGATGCTTAAGGTCCTCATGAAGCCACATAGACGGCGGAGGTGACAAATGTGTGCAGTCAGCAATTAGTGTATCAGACATTATCCAAGCATGTATTTGCAATGTACATAGCTCTCTATAGTGGCACTTATCACTTTTGATGCCTAGAATATTCAAGCGGTGGCGGAGTATCAGTACCGCCACAATCCCGTTCCGTTAGTTGCAAGTATTCTTGCCATCAACTATTCAAGGACTATAAATTGGATCATATATTCCTATGATCTTTCAATAAATTATCACATTTTTTGATTCAGTGCAAATGGGAATTTCCTCGATATTCAAGAAAAAAATGAACCCTTCTACTGTTCTATTAACTGGCGCTTCTGGATACCTTGGCCTGCATATTGTTGAACAATTGTCTAAATCTCATAGTGTAATTGCCACTGTTCGATCATCTGCTAAAGGTGAAGAGGTTACTAAAGTCGTCAAAGCAGCTGGTGGTTCTGTCAAGATTGCAATTGTTCCGGATACTGGTGCTCCCCATGCTTATGACGAAGTCTTTAAGAATAATAAGGACATTCTTCATGTAATTCATACCGCTGCTCCTTTCAATCCGAATTTGGAATCCACAGATATTCAGAAGGACTTTATTGGCCCTGCTGTCGATGGCACCAAAAATGTCTTGAATGCGATAAAGGAATATGCCCCTCAGGTGAAGCGTGTCGTTCTAACTTCTTCAATTGTTTCGATGTATGATATCTTCAACCCTCCCCCAGAGGTTGATGAGTCAACTTGGAATCCTGTCACCCTCGAACAAGCTGCCAGCGGAGGATGGCCCGCTTACAGTATTGAGAAGAAACTTGCAGAAGAGGCCGCTTGGGAGTTCGTCAAGACTCAAAAACCCAGTTTTCAATTAACTTGTGTCAATCCTCCTTTGATTATTGGCCCCACTCATAATACTCCCACGAGTTTTGAACAGCTTAACCAGTCACTGCAAGCGGTTGTTGGAATGCTCAAGGGTGTTCTTCCCCAAGGCTTTGGAGGAGTTGTTGTTGATGTTCGAGATGCTGCAAAAGCTCACATTATTGCTCTGAATAATCCCGCAGCCCCAGGATCTCGGTGGCTTATTGGTCCGGGTGCACTTTTCGCCAAGGAAGCCATAGAAATATCAAACAAATATTTCCCCAAGATTGAAACTGCTAAGCCTGATGAGTCCATTGACATCGAAGTTCTGAGAAAGGGAATGTTCCACTACAATAATGTTGCTACTAACAAAGCAATGGGGTTGGAATATATTTCCCTTACCAAATCTGTACAAGATACTATTTCCTCTCTTTCCGAGAAAGGAATCCTTTGATCTGATTTCTGATAATTATATAACCTAGATAATACAGTATTACTTCCCCCCGCCCGTATTTTGGCTTCTGTAATAAGTAAGCAAACACGAATGACATAAACAATGTGAAGTTATTTTTTCTCTGATGTCTAATTGTATAATGTTATATTTGGCAACCGATAAAGTATAGTCCTAATTCAATAATGAAAATGTACCCTGTATAGGACGGAGATAACCTGTTTTGTTTGGAAGCTATATGTATGCTTTCACTGCAATCAGTACTGAGCAAGTAACCTTACCGAATTAGTAATAAATATTACTGAAACTCAGAGCAGAGTTAGTTAATGGCGCATTTATTGCTTTATAATATAATATTCGATGCGCACTTTCCCGGCGTTGACTACATGCAGCTGTTATCTAGAGGGGTCTAAACCCGCGGAACAACTTTTTATTAATACAGTGAGTGTATTCATATTCATTTATATCGTCATAGATAATAAATCTATTTTTTTTTTAATACTGTAGTGAAAATAGTACGATAAATAAATATGAGTGTTAAGGATTCAGTCTTTGGCATTTCATTGAATTATCTTTCCAAGGGTAGAATCTTCCCATACATCGAGCAAAACGTCAACTACGATATTGATCAGTATGAGTTCGAGGTAAAAAATGAAACAATTGGAACAAAAGAGGTACCTGTCAAACTGGTTACATGGTACAGCGATGAAGACCCTGAAAATCCGCGGAACTGGTCTAGGAACAAGAAAGCCTTTGTCACATTGATTGTGAATCTATATACATGGGGAGTCTATATTGCCAGTTCTGGTTCATCGCCAGGATTTCAACAACAAGCCGAAGAATTTAAAGTGGGAATTGTCCCTGAAACTCTCAATATATCATTATTTGTGCTGGGATATGGTTTGGGGCCATTAGTCTGGGGCCCTCTGTCGGAGCTTTCGTCTATAGGGAAAAACAATGTTTACATTGCTACAACTTTTGCTTATCTTGTTTTCCAGGTACCGATTGCTGTGAGTCATAACTTGGGAGTTTCAGTGGCATTCAGATTCTTGAGTGGATTCTTCGCAGCTCCAGCTATTGCATATGGAGGTGCATCATTGGTAGATATTTATGAGCCAAAATACATACCTCATGCTATCTCAGTCTGGTCATTCTTTCAATCGTTTGGCCCAATTCTTGGGCCATTTTTTGGAGGGCTCATGGAGCAAGTTTTGGATTGGAGATATACTTATTGGTTTATATTGTGGCTATGTGGATCCTTTTATATTCTTATGCTCTTATTCCTTCCAGAGACCTCAGCGGATGTTGTCCTACATCAGCGTGCTAAGCGGATCAGGAAGCGGACGGGGAATAGCCAATACAAGTCGGAAGGTGAAATTCGTGATGCTAATAAGACATTTAATGATATTCTAATGGAGAATTTCGTGAGACCCTTTGAAATGTCTGTGAGGGAGCCAATTGTATTTTTTATCAACTTATATTTAGCACTAGTTGTTGGCATTTTATACCTTTGGTTTGAGTCATTCCCAATAGTATTTGTGCAGGTATATGGGTTTAACTGGTTTGAAACTGGACTGACATATCTTGGTTTTCTTGTGACGGCCGTCATAACAGTTTCATCTTTCAACTATTATCTTCATTGGTTACGTCATCGATCCAACAAAGATCAACTACCTGAAGATTCTTTGAGAGTTGCGTGTCTTGCGATATTCTTTATTCCATTATGTTGTTTTTGGTACGGGTGGACAGGTCAGGCTGACATCCCTTGGATTGTGCCTATTATTGGAGCTTCGTTCTTCTATCCAGGAATATTTTTGTCATTCCAGTCATTCTTTGGATATCTGGCTCTATCATATCCGAATCACATTGTGTCTGTACTCGTTGCGAACGACGTTGTACGAAGTGCAGTTGCAACAGGACTTCCACTTGCAGCTCATGCCATGTATTCCAATACGGGCCCTTCATATGCTCCAGTTGCTTGGGGCTCTACCATCATGGGTATTTTTGCTATCATGATGATCCCTGTACCATTTTTCCTTGCATACTACGGAAAGCATTTGCGAGGAAGATCTGCCTATGCTTCCGCGTAAGTCACACGACAAATAATAGAGTATTTTATAGAATTATTTAAAAAATATTAGTATAGAGGGAAAAGGATGCATTTCATATTTATTGTTGCTTTCGAATGAGATAGAATCCATCGCTCTAGCCAACATTCATTTCATTGACAGTGACCTATATTTAAGCTAGTGTGCGCTTCAACAATCTATGAACAGACTAATCTCGTAAATAATCATCAAACGTTAGTAAGAAAAGTATAAAAAATGTAAGCATACAAGATTTTTCGCCTGTTGTACATCATCATTTCATAACTTTATGCTCTATGCATCTGGCTCTGGTGAACCAGTAGTCTCCGTAGTAGTCTCAGACCCGATATTTTCTTCCACCTCTTCGGCCCGTCTTCTAAGTTCGGATATATCCCATGCGTCGCCATCATCTGAATCATCTGAATCATCATCTTCAAGGATAAATTTGCCAGAGTCAAGAAGCTGCCTACCACTCAGAGCCTTGCCAGACTTTTGCTTCTTATCTTCAGCCTCTTCTTCAGCTTGCTTCTTATCCAACCGCTCTTGCTTCCACTGTGTAAAGCTTTCTAAAGTAACCGGTGTGAGGTTTTTGGGGAGCTTCTGACGCTCAGTCTCGAGGAACTCCTCCAAAGTAATTTCCACCTCATTGGCGGCTGCTTGTCGTTCTAATCGTAATTGCTCCTTGGTCTTTAACTTGAATCCAGGAGGAAGCGAGTGCTTATATTTGCAACTTTCTCGTCCATTGGGGCACATCCAAAACCATCCATATTTTCCATTCTCTACTGCTTCAATAAAATATTTGCAAATGATGTCAGTAGTGGTTTTTGGATTTCCATGCTTGGACATAATGACACTCTGCAACTTCTCTTCATCCCACGTATCCATAGTATCTTCCTCCTTTTCTCGATCATCCTGGTACAGATCCCTCTTGGATGTCTTACGATCTGCCTCCAAGTTGTGAGAGAATTTACATTTGGATCCCTTGGTACACAGACCCTGTCTGAAGAATGCACACACCACAGATTTCGGGTCAACTCCAAAGGGGATCTTCTGAATAGCTACAGGCTTGAATAATTCGGCTGCCTCCAATCTTGCCTGATCTGCTGCCTTTTTTTCAGCAGCTCTTCGAGCCATCTCCATCTCTTTTCGAGCTTGGTCTGGTCCACCAGCTGTGGACTGGGTTTCCACTTGTTTTACATAAGCCTGGACTTTGGAAGATTTGTTTTTGTTTTTGAGTCCAAATGTCTTGTCAGAAGCTGCCTGCTGACGCTTGGCAGTCTTGGTTTTACCACTCTCCTGCTGTTTCTTGGCCATGAAGAATGGATGTTAAGAGAAAGAAAAGTGAAAATTAGGCGGGTATCAGAATTTACTGGTGCTGATAACAGAATACATGGATCATATGCGCATGCGAAGATTGAACAAACAGGTAACAAAACTCTGGATATTTGTGATATTTTTGATATACGACCGCCAATAATCACTTCACTTGATAGATAACTAACAAAAAAGAGAAAGTGAGAAGTGGATCATTTATTGACATGGTTGCAACAACTACTCAATTTTTTTATTTTTTATTTTTTTGTTTGGTGCCATCCCCAGGGTACGGGCGACCCCTGAGACGGCAGGAAAATCAACATCACGTGATGCCATCTACCACAGTATATATATAACACCTCTACACCAACCATCCCGCCATTCACTCTATTATTTATGCTCAGATCAAGAGTTAATCGGAGAGTGGTATCGCAGGTGGTGTCAACGCGGTCCGTAGTAACGGCAGCTGCTTCACGGCGGCCAATGGGTACTCGCCGTTGGAAACTGCTGGCTGCCTCAGCGGCCACTATCATTGCAGGTACATATTTCAGTGGAAACTTGAATCCTCTGGGAGGGAAAATAGCTAATGATGTTTTAGGCGGTCCTAATTCGAGTCCTTCTCTTGTCAGGGCTCAACATACTAGTGGTGGTGGTGCCAAACAATCAATCTCCATGTTGACTCCTGCTCAGGTATCGAGTCGACTACGAGACAATGAGGAGAGCTATTTTGTTGACCGGGGTAAAGGAGTTTTCCGATACGATGTGTCGCAGTTGCCTAGTAACAATCCTATTGAAGATGACCGATCTGAAAGAGCAGTTCAAGTTCCTTTGATTAATAGCCAGGATGAGTCTGTCTCTTCGAGCGATTGGATGTTTTGGGGAGTGTATGACGGACATAGCGGATGGACAACAAGTGCGTTTCTGAGAGACAATCTCATTGGCTATGTGCTCAACGAGCTTGACAAAATATATGTAAAGAGCTCTCCTGAATCAATATATCGCATTGCACCTCCAGATGATGCTATTGATGATGCTATTAGAAAGGGGTTTATTAACTTGGATGACGAGATCGTCAACAAGCGCATTCACAAGCTGCTAGAGAACCCAAATAAGGCAGGTGCCACTGAGCTCATTGCCCCAGCATTGTCAGGGTCATGTGGTTTGTTGTCTTTCTATGATAGCAGTTCTCAAAAGCTTCGTGTGGCAGTTACTGGTGATTCACGAGCGGTGTTGGGGTCTAGAAACCCGTCTGGTAATTGGACAGCCACTGCCCTGAGTACTGACCAAACTGGAAGCAACATTGACGAAGCCAACCGAATCCGATCAGAGCATCCAGGAGAAGAGAATAGCGCAGTAAGAAGAGGTCGAGTGCTTGGTCAGCTCGAGCCTACCCGAGCATTTGGTGATGCTCGTTACAAATGGTCTCGAGATATCCAGCACCAGGTTGCTCACAAGTTTTTTGGTCGAAGTATACCTAATGATCTCAAGACTCCTCCATATGTCACAGCAGAGCCCGTAGTGACTACTACCGATGTCAAGCCTGACAATGGAGATTTCCTTGTAATTGGATCCGATGGTGTATTTGAAATGCTAACCAATCAAGAACTGGTCAGTCTTGTTGTCCAATGGTGTAAAGAAAAACGACCTGAGTATTTGGATGCTCCCCAGGGTGCCAAGGGTGCATCTAATGGATTGTTTTCCAAAATATGGGGCAAAAACACCAAGAACAATGTTGTGGTGGAGGATGTGTCGGGTAATAAAGATAGCCAGAAGCAGCCAATTCGAAGGCGCAACGATGATCAGGCTCGGTTTATTGTACAGGATGATAATGTTGCAACCCACATTATTAGAAATGCTCTTGGAGGAGCCGATCACGATCAGGTCACCATGTTGGTGAGCATTCCATCTCCACTTGCTCGAAACTATAGGGATGACTTGACAGTGACGGTGGTGTTTTTCGGGAATCATAATGAAGCCAGCGATTCTGGCTCAATCAGAGTCAACCAAGAAGGTACCCGAACCAGTGCTCGTAGAGCCAAGCTGTAGTACTATAGCATTTTAATGAAGTATATATAGATTATTTGAAATGAATAATGTTTTGCCAATCTTGAGGATAATATCTTTTGCCAAAATTATAGAAGATATATCTTGCCAACTTATAGACGATATCTCTTGCCAACTTTTAGACGATATGATATCTCTTACCAAGCTTATTGCCAATGTTTTCCATATTCAATATCCATATTTAATATCTGCCTATTTAATATTAATAGATTATTTCAATATTCTAAATTGTAGGTCTAACTCATAGATGAGCCTTGAGAGTTTGGCTGGCTTCCCACTTGTTGCCAGGACTAACAGAGACCCAATCAGCAACCGAACCAGTTTCCACGCAAATCATATTCTTATAACCTTCCTTGGGATAAAAGTCGCCGAGTCCATTGGCCTTTTCAATCCATGGGTTCCATACAACTACATCACCAAGATTCTTACGATCCTCTACAGTGAAAGCTGGCTTTCCTTCACTTGAGATAGTTACCACCTTGTTCGAGTCGAGACCAGAATACACTCGATCAACTTCACCAGCAATTGCAATATCAGAAGATTCTACTGAAGCATAATTGGATTTGGAAACCTTGTCAGCAACCTTGAGGCCGCCGAGTCCGACAACTTTGATGTTGTCAATGTTGGGGATTCGGAAGTACGAGTGAAACAAAACATTGAATTCAAACGCCTTTGTGTCGGTGTTTTCAACATTCAATGTTGTGACAAGACTATTCTTTGACAACAGAGACACTGTATAAATCAAAGTAAAGTCATGGCCCCATTGTGACTTGGCTTCTAGAGACAAGTTCTCGGGACCCAGACCAAACTGGACAGTCAAAGGATCAGGTCCCACCTCGCCAAGGAATTCCCAAGTACTGGTTCGAGCAAACCCATGCTGAGGAAGCTTTGAAGTAGCATGATCAGATGATTTTCCAAAAACTGGAAACACTAATGGAATGCCTCCTCGAACAGCCTTAGTTCCATCCAGAATTGCCTTGTCACTAAGGAACAGTTGCTCCTTTCCAGCAACCTTCCACGACAACACGGTAGCTCCGTATTTCAGGATTCGGACCGATGTATCAAGGTCTTGAGGGTGTGTGAGAATGACCTCTGTTTCTGTTTCGTGAATTGGCATATTTTACTGTTGTTCGAATTACGTCCGAATGCCTAATGTGGGGTCAAGAAGAAGAGTTGCTTGGAGCCAGCGACGGACATTTAAGGTTCACCGTGCATGCGCATGTCATGTCTCGTTTGGGCAAGCAACCTGCAATGCTCAGTCGGGTCTCAGTGGGCCATAAAGCACCTTTGCTGTAAGCAATTGTAGACATCCTTTTTTTTGAAAAATAAATCTGAATTTAATTCTCGCTATATATTTGTCTACTTATTCGGTTTACTGGCTCTTGGCATCGTTGTAAGAATCCATCAAAGCTTTGTAAGTTGGGATATGGTTGCCAAACAAGGTACTAAGTCCATCAATATCCATACGCCAATCTCGAGCCAATTCACAAGCAACTGCAAAGGCATTAATCAATTGAGCACCATTTTGTTGGATTCTCGCCCAAGAAGATTCTCTGATTTCCTCCGAGAATGTACCACAGGCATCCACAACCACAAATACGTCATATCCAAGAGCCTTTGCAGATGCAGCTGCAAAGGTCACACATACATCAGTAACAATTCCAGAAATGATCAGCTGCTTCTTTCCAGTAGCCTTTACAGCATTAACAAAGTCTTCATTGTCAAAAGCATTGATTTGACCTGGTCGAGGAACATAAGGGGTGTCGGAGGGGAACTTGGCACGGAGCTCGGGAAGCATTGGTCCATTAGGACCTTCAGCTCGCGAGGTGGTGAGAACAATACTGGAGTTCAAGTAGTTGGCTGTATCAGCTAAGAAAAGGATGCTATCCTTAAAGTCAGAGGGATTTTGATCCTGTACCAAATTGAAAAGGCCAGTCTGATGGTCAAGGAAAATGAAAACTGCTTCGTTGATGTTGAGTCGATCATATCCTATTTGTTAGCCTGAATTGTCATTTATATACATACCGTCAGTATAAGAAGGTATATTAGTGGCAGCAGTGGTGGCAGCCATCAAGCCCACGCTTGCAAGAATAGAAAGTACAGAGAAGCGCATGTTTGAAAATTGGAGAGTAATAAAGTGGTCAGAATGGAATTCGCTGGCTTTTTGTTGTGATTACAGAGGATATCTAACACCATTTATATATTTTTCTAGATGAACTGGTGGGCCGTTGAATTGGGAGTTTGGACTACAGGATGTATATCTTGTTTATGCAAATCGTGCATTTTCTAAGTTATCAAAGTCAGAATTGCTCTAAAAATGGAAACAACTTCGTGTGCAGTGAGATGCAATATTATTGTGAACATAACGTTAACTTACCGGCTTTGTGGGACTCTGTACTTGAAGTATTGCATTCTTTCATTTCCTTGAGAAGAATTAAGTTTAGAACGAATCTGATTTTAATGGAATATTTTTCATGTTGTAATCGGACCCAGTGGTGATGCTGGTTGAAATATTTTCTCATTGAAACAGGATAATTGAATACTGATAAATTATTCTTGTGCTGAAATTTTTTCTTTTATTTTTCTTCTCTTCTTTCCGTTCATCTGTTCCTATTTTGTTCCTCTTTGGCTTCTCCTTGTCATTCTCTTCTCGAACAAGCTCATTGGTTACAATATCAAGATCGGTTTGAATTAAACTTAAAGTGATGTTTCACATCTTTGGAACAAAAGTATTTAATTTTTGATTTTGTAAAAATAAATGGCACGCATGCCAAATATGTGCCGGCAGTGTAACTAACGTAGTTGACAACCGAGTAACCAAACGAGCCAGTAAAAGTTACGGTATTATCGGCTCATAAGAAAGCAACCACTTTCTTGAATTAATCATCTTGTTGCAACTCACCTTCTGCTATATCAACCGTTTCTTATTCTGAAAATAATCATTCATATGGGACTAATGGCCAGCTAGATCCGCGGCACACAGGATCGGCAAATGTCAACTGATAGCCGCGTTGACGATCTAAGGGTTTAGCCGTGCACATTAAGGTTTACCCGCTATATATTTACTCTCTTGACATTTACTACATATAAAAAAATTGACTCGTTCCGGCGATTTTGAGAATGCATTTGGTGATCTACAAGGACGAGTTACTATAATTCAGAAGGCATTTTAAGGTGTGATACGCCTGATGACAGTTGCAATCATCGGCAACGGGCCAAGTGCCTTGATTCTATCATACATTTTGCATGGCAATGTCCCATATTATGATCCAACAAGTTTCGGACCTCATCCAGACGAAACTCTCCACTCGCTATTGAAAAATTACGTTTACGGCGGTAACAAGAGCAGTCAAAGCTTATTAGATGCAATCCATGATATTAAAATTATTCACTATGTTGGATCTACGTTTGAATCTTTTTTTTCAACATCCACTTTGCCAATAAACCTTATGATGGATGCACTTGTGGCATCCGACGAATCTTGCTTCATGTCGGGGGACAGTAAACAGTCTAGGATACAGTGGGTCCACCATGCCCATGCCGAGATCAATCATAAAGTTTTGGGTTATAGTTCTCGACCTGGAGGGCAGTGGGGGTCGAATGCGCTAGACGACAAATATGATTTGGCGCTTAGCTATGCAGAGATGTTGTCGTTACCAGGATTCAGCTTTACTGACTATTACGTTGAACGCTATAATAAGAATCCTGCGGACTTCTATCGCCCTCCTCGGTACCAAGTGTCAGACTATTATTGCATATATCCTGAACGGGCTAAAATATCCGAAGCAGTGTATACGGGGGTTGTTGTGACAGGTATCCGTCGAAATGACAATAATAATGGATTTACTGTCACCATGCATGAGGTTGAATCGAAACATCAGAAGCCAACCGTTGAACAATTTTCAGAGGTTGTTTTAGCGACCGGTGTGTTTGAGGCTCCGCTGCGAGACTTGGCTTGTCCTATGGGACGACAAGACTTGTCATTTTGTGACCAGGTTAATGGGTTGTTGCTTGGGTGCCCTAGCATGTTGGGGAGTTATACTCTGACCCCTCCAAATAATGACAAACCCACTGGACATGGAGGCAGCTGTACATTAGTAGTTGGATCTGGAGTATCAGCGGCCGATGCTGTTGACAAACGTGCTCCAGGCTCGTCCATCGTGCATATTTATAAGTGGGACGGACCCAAGGGGCATAGTTGTGTGTTTCGTCGGTTTCCAAAAGAGCTTTATCCAGAGTATGTTAGAGTATATCATTTGATGCGAGCAAAGAAGCGAGACTTTTACGAGGGTCTGCCAAATGCTACTCTCGAGAGCATAAGCAAGTACGGAAATGTGGTTATCCGATTACAGGATGGGCAGCTTGTAGAAAGAAAGGTCAACGAGATCAAGGTTTGTACAGGCCGTACTGGATCATTGTCTTATTTGTGTGACGGATTGCACGGAATAGATACTTCGATAGTCACCAAGAAGGCCATGAGAAGTGTCATTGAGACCACCAAATCACTAATGGTGGATGACAACGTTTATGTGATTGGCAGCTTGTCGGGCGATAGCATTGTCCGATTTTTAATGGGGAGCTGTGTGTGGGTAGCAGGAGAGCTGATTAACCGTCGCTTACGACACGAAGCCCACAATCTAATATAGAGCATAAATTGCATATCAGTTAGCAATCAAAGTACATGTGGTGATTGCACATGCCATGTCACCATGTCATTAATTAATTAGGATTCATTAAGATTATTCGTAGCATCGTTGGCAAGTCCAGCTGTGTAATTTGCAACTGATAGTAGTTTGGTGATTTCGTGACTTTTCGTTGAGATTTTTGGTTATTCCCAGATTTGTTATTTGGTCAGTGTATCAGTTGGATCATGATCTGGCTCAACCCATTCCAAATTCTCTCCAGCAGTCTGCCAGTATTGAAGATAGAGTAGCTCTTCCTCAGTAGGTAGAACTCGTATATTTCGGTGTAATAGTTGGTAGTTAATCAGTTTTCCAATGTCGTCACCGGTTTGGCGACTATGATGGATATGGAAGTTTTCAACATTCACATCGACCAGTTCACTGTAGGCAACCACGATACGATTGATCATATGGAGTTCGTGATGCCTGCGAATCCGATCAACTGTAGATACTTGTAACCAGTTGATTCTCATTCCTGAATGATGGCCAATTTCTGACAATTTCAACCATTTGTATATAAGAGGCACAGTTGAAACCACAGGAAACAGTCCAGCAGAAACTGCCAAAGCAGCTTGAAGGCCTACTGCAATTGACAATGTACAAGGTATAATCACAGCAGCTACCAGAACTGAAGGTGCTATCAATGCAGGCATAGATGATGGGGATACAAGTGCTCTGCGAGACCCAGATCTAGTGGTCATAGCCATATCGACAATGTCGAATGCTTGAGCAAACTGTTTTCGGGATAATGCTAGTCTCAATAGGCAATTTAGAGTGCCTAGAGACTGGCTATTATGACCGTGCTGAAATTGCCTAGCTATATCAACACAGAAATCAGTACTAGGAGGCCTCTTCATAGTCACCAGACCATGTACTAGACCCATATCATGACGAGCCAGCTCTTTTACAGGAGGATGATTCACTATGATATCAATGTACTTAAGAGGGTCCCTCCTTAGACTATGAACTACGTGAAACCCCGTCGGAAGCGACTTGTTAGTCGTAGCATGTGCTAGTTCCATACAAGCACTTATAGCATCCACTACTATGGGAACAGATACATTATCAGATCGTAAGATTGCCGATTGTATCCGTTTCCACACTCTGGTAACCGTCAGAGGCGGCTCATTGAAGCGGAAAAACATCGTAGCAGCACATTAGGTTAAGTCAAGAAGTCAAGTGAGAAGTCATCTACGCAGGAGATCAAATCAGGAAATCAATCAGGAAATCAAATCAGGAAATCAAATCCGGAAATCAAATCAGGAAATCAACCAGGAAATCAACCAGGAAATCAAATCAGAAATCAAATCAAAATCAAATCAAAATCAAATCAAAAAGTCACATCAGAAATCAAAATAAACTCATCTACGCACACTACCATATACACCAAGCACCATCAATAAATAGCTATATGATAAAATAAGCGAGAAAATAAAACAAATAAAACACACAGACAAAACAGCAAGGCACACATTTAACAGTTGCAAGCAGATGGCGAAGACGAAGAAGCATTGGTGGAAGAAAGATCTATTCTTCCCTCACCACTGGCCGGGGCTCTTGGACCAGCGGCAGATGCTACTCGTTTAACATCCTGAGGGATTTTGGCAGCTATGGCCATAAACACCTCACGGACATTAAAGCCGGATTTGGCAGACGTCTCAAAGAACAGCAAACCTTCATCATCAGCCAACTTCTGACCCTCTTCAGTGCCAACCTTTCGAACATCGTCGTCTTGTTCTTCGCCAGCATCTGTAGCTCCGGCTTCTTCAGTGTCGTGGACCAGATCTAGCTTGTTTCCAACAAGAGCAATGATGATACCAGGGGCAGCCTGAGCCTTGAGCTCATTCACCCAGTGACGGGCCTTAACAAATGAAGCAGGCTTTGTGATGTCGTAAACTACAAGTGCGCTCTGGGCATTGCGGTAATACATGGGAGCAAGCGATGCAAACCGTTCCTGGCCGGCGGTGTCCCAAATCTCAAATTTGATATTACGGTTGGGCAGCGAGCACTTCTGGGTCAAAAAAGCTGCTCCGATTGTGGGTTCTTTGTTTTCCTGGAAATCGTCACTGACGAACCGTAGCACCAGAGACGATTTACCGACTGCTGCTTCGCCCAGCAGCACCAGCTTGACTGATGTGGTAGGCTTGGAAGCGGGCACTGGATCCATTATAATGCTAAATAACTAAACCGCTGTTAACTGCGAATGGAGTATAAAACTATTGGCAGTGATTGTCCAGTTCCGGTTGAGATCCCGTATAGATAGATGAAGCTTAAACTAACGCTAACGTGTGACAATGGATAAGTCTAAAGATAGAGAGGCGTAAGTAACTTATTACAGTGCTTATGCCAGTATGTGACTGGGGTTAGGCCATGCCCGCCACCCCCTGAGTACCTCCGATGGATAAGAGAATCGATGGCAATAGTCCTCCTACCTTCTTCATACGAAACGGGGAGGGGATTTTGAATGTAAATATGAGTTTGTACAATGGTAAGTAAAGGGTCATTTGAACTGGGTGTTTGAGATATTCTTTTGACAGAAAAAAAATCTTTGAAATAATCTTGAAATAGTATTTGAATAGTATTTGAATTAATAGATCCACCTAAACACATCATCTAACTAGACGAGCACAATATCGCCGAACAGCCACAAGCTCCAAGGCAAACTGTTCAACATAATCTGACGAATTTCTTCTCATTTGACAATAACAACGAGAACCGTCACCAAGAGCCACAGCCTGCGGATTTTGAAGCACTAGCAGGGGCGTTTGGCCAGATGCAAGATTCGCCATTGATTCGTCAACTAGTGTCTCAGCTGTCATTAGATGCCGAATCTCCAAATGCATATCATGATAAGGGGGTTTCACAAGCGTATCTAGATTCGCTAGACCGTATTCCTAAAAAGAAAATCAAGCAAGCTGATGAATGTGCCATTTGTGCCACAAAGTATCTATCTGATGAATACCCGTTAGTTGTGCGCCTGCCATGCCATCCAAACCATCATTTTGATCTCGACTGTATTGGACCATGGCTCAAACTACACTCGACATGTCCATTATGTCGAACTGATCTATTGGCAAAGAAGGCCATTAATCTTGAAGACAGCGAAGAAGAGTTCGACGATCTCTATGGTTGAACTTTTGCACGCATTGCCACACAAATCTCTCGAACCGCGCATGTATTTGTAATAGATTGACTTCATTTTGAATTTTGAATTTTGAATTTTGAACAAGATTCTGGGTTATCGATGACTTCGTAGTGCCTTTTTCACCATAGATCCTACCATGGCTTGTTCCTGATGACTGGTTCCTAATGGTCGAACTTTTCCCCATACAGCCCTCAATTTGCATCCTCCTACCACAATCCGCCCGTCGGTCGATTTCAGAGCTTGTGCAGCGCCCTCTGCTTCTGCACGAGTCTCAAACGTCACAAATCCACATCTTGCTCTATGTATAATTATAATGCTTTTGATTTTTCCATGTTTCTCAAAGAATCCTCTCACCTGATACTCTCCCACATCTTCTTCGATTCCAGATACGAAAAATGAAGTCACAGTTTCATCTTTTGGCAACTTGGACACTGATCCATTAAGCGGGAGTTTCGATACGATTTTGGCCACATCATCTTTGAGTGCAGAGCTCAGTTCATGGCTGGGAATATCTGCCAACTCCTTATTTCGATTAGAATCTGGTCTTCGCTGCTGATGGGGTTGGCTAGGTCCGCGAGAATGTGACTGGTGCGATCCACTCCCAGCACCCCCAGCACTAGCAGGTAAAGCAGTAGCAAGATTACGTAACAAGTCTCGAGCGGCCTCGTTTACAGCAATAGACATATCTTGGGCTCCCATATTGGCTCGCTCAGCATCAAGATTCTGGGCTATGTACTGTTTGGTAATGGCATTTGATCCCTCGCCAGCAGTAGCTCCATGCTTGGCTAAATCGAGAGCAGCATCTCGCAAAGAAAGCGGCAGCCCATACGTTAAATCCAACATACAGGACTGGCAGGCGTTCTTCTGTCTTGAGCACGTCTGACAAATAACTGTCTTCTTGGGCTTGGATCCTCGTCGAGGCACCCATTTGAACACTGTAAACGGCCGAGTACACAGTTTACATTCAGCACCGTATTTCTCCTTGATCATTCTAATGTATGGATTTGTACCCAGACATGATTCGCAAATAGCTGGGACATCACTATCCTCCCAGGATTTTTTATTCACGTCAGCCTTTGGCATGGTGAAGTTAGGTTACGAAGTTAGTCCATACCCACAGAGCATACACATATACTAAGAAGTAGCCCAAGAAAACGGTCCAAAAAGCTTCGACCAAAAAATAAAAACAAAATAACATTTCCAAATAAATAACATTAATATTGTGGTTCAAAATATCCAAAATATCCAAAATATCCATCATTTATAACCGTGCTCTAGAGCGTAGCAGATGAGTAACGGTTATATGAGAAATTTACACTAGCACCATGTATTGTGCATAATCATTCAGAAAATGGATCATCATGAACCCAGGATACTTATCCTCAAGAACACGCCAACAGGCGCTCAAAGTAGCACCAAAGCAATATAGCTCTAGTTTCCAACCACTTTGTAATGCCTTTTCAGCGGCAGCGAAGAATCCCAACTCTGGGATAAGTGACGAGGGCTTGCCATCACCTGTTGCCAGTGACAAGATAGCAGGTGGACGGTTAGCTGTGACTTTCATGATATATAGAGCCAGAGTTTCATCGACACCAAACTCCTTATTCTTATTGGTGTCGACGTCAAAATATCTGCCCATTGATATCACTTGATAAGCAGATCCCTCAGCCTTGGAAGTAACTGGCGATGGAAGGTAAGATCCGCAAAGAATCTTGCCAGGACTAGGCCGACCTCGGACAAGAATCAAGTCTAGAATACCAATATCTACTTTTAACTGGCGACTACTATCTAGAAGATTATTGAATCCTGCCAAAATATTCGACCAATCTATGATTACATATACTTCACTAGCAGTAGCATGTTGAACTCGACATGGCACTGCCAAACTGGTGCGGTCTCGCGGGAAATAGTATGCCAGGCGGGTAATAACTTGGAGAACTTTATAATCCCTAGTTGCATCATCCATCGGAGGCTATTTTACTTCTATATTACAAGCTCTTGAGCGTGACATTCCACTCGTACTATACACTAATATTAACTAGGTCTAGATATACCATTCTTAGTAGGGCTATTATTTAGGACTGCACAGATCGGTTGCACCGCGGCGTTCATCACGTGACTAGGTGTTTATATAGCGGAAAATATTATTTTTTCTTCTTCTCCATTAACCAAACACACTGGAGAAATTCAGCTGCCAAACTTGTCGATATGATGTGAATCGCAACATGAATTTCTTCACCTGAAAAACCATGTGGAAACATTTGTTACAGAGCTTTTTAACCCTGATCTTCAGTTGGTGGTTGATTTTCTACAGTGTGGGTGGTTGATTCACAACCGACTAGCTATTGGCTGATCCGTAGTTGAATATAAAAGTTAAAATTTTTTTCTTTTTTGCATTGATCCTTTCTAGTATATGATTGAGTTCATAATATAAACTTGCTTTTTAGCCGATTCGATTCGGTGGTACAATTGAGTTCACTGTTCTATTTAATGGTGTCGCCGTGCTAGCATAGTGGTGTTCGATTCGATTCGGCTATGATGCCAATGGCATGAGTACTGAATGACGTCAGTGTCGGTTTGCAGAAATGGGTTTAAGTTTTAGTTAAGTTTTAGTTTCACTTTAGTTTAGCATTTCCTATATGGGGATAAATGCCGAATGTTTTAATCTTGTCTGCACTTGTAGTAATAATCAAAGTTTCGATATATGGGTACAGGCGGCTTAGAGTTCCCGCGACCTATAGCTATTTTAGAGTTTATGCCGTTTCTGTGGAATGTAGATAAAGTTCTATATATTGTGGACAAAGTTTCTATAGATCTTAGATAAAGTTCGATGTCATGTAGTAAATGAGCTGTAACAGTTAAGTGCCAGTGGTGCGCAGATGCTCGGATAATGGCATTGATCATCCGAGTAAACAATATTTTTCTGCTGCAACAGTACTTCAATGGGTTTTTTTTGCATCAAATTGTGGAATACTAAAAATCGTTTCAACGGTTAAAGTTTGCATTTTCTAAAACCTAAGTGACTGGTGGACGAAGGCTCTCAGCTCATAGCTTGACTCAGAGAGCACATTCTTTGATACCCTTATTGGAAGCAACGCATTCCCTTAATGTATCAATTCACACTCCACAGGATCTTTACTGCATTGTTTGCCCGCTAGTGTCCATTGTATTCTAACGTCAATATCTTGAAGATGCAGCATTGATGCAGTTAGCTGAAAACATTGAGCTATGCCGAATTGGGCATCGTATGGCAGATCTTCACGCCTCAGCCTGCTCAATTGGTAACAAGTCAAAACAGGTTCGAACGACAACGGGGTTTTGGGTTATGACAGTCCCTGATTCACCGGTGCCGGCGGTTCACTTGACCGCATTGCCTATTAAAGGGGGTCCCTGAATCATCCTCAGGGGTTGACAGGCTCAAAACGGCTAAGATCTGGGTGTGTGGCACCCCATAACCCCGTAGTGTCTGCCAACGTTAAAAATTTGTTTTGTGATAGCCAAGATTTGTTGTGAGCATAACTAAAAAGATATAGATCAAACATTACGGGTCCCCTTTTTGGTGGTTGTCGCCGCAACCGCTAATGAGCATAGGCACCATCCAACGGCCGTACCAACGGCGATTGATTGGATTCTGCGCCTTCTAACGGCTTTTGCAGAAACGGAAGTGCCAATTCTAAGGAATTTCTTTTTGAAGGCGTGAAAAGCTACCAGATTCTGTTACTGCAAACTTTGTTAAGTTTTTTACTGTGCTGTACAAGAAATAAGAACGAAAAACAAAAATATGCGTAAAAAAGAAAAGCAAACACGTCTCGAAGATTTCGTTTCTTTTCTTGTTTCCACATCTCATGCATAGAATTACTTTTTTGTAGATCGCGTTTCGCAGGCCTTGCCCTTGGCTAGCAGAGATGCACTAAGAAACCGCGCTAAAAAACATCTAATCGTACAATAGACGGTTAGATCTACCATCTACACTAGCGTAGCTAAAGGGGGTTGCAGGGTCTCGAACATTCTTTGTTTAGTCCACTAGGGCCAATGTGAAACAGCTAATAAACGATTTTTTTTATCTAGCGCAGATCTGAGACAGCCAAAGCCAAAAGTGGGTCTATGTAGGTCCACACGCATTTTTATTATTCAGGGGTTGTTCGGCAGCTTCATAGTGGGTTTACTGGACATAAGTGGGTCATTGATACAGTACGCTCGGAATCATTCAGGGATTGCATGAAACAACGTATTACTCTGAACGAAATGGCATTGGGAGGGAAAAAGAAAACAAATTGAAACCAAGCTGAAAATCATACTGAAAAAACAATTGAGAACGCATTGTTGCACTCGAGTGCAGTATGCAGAGGGCGAACAAAACACGGGTGGGCGGAAGCGGAGCTCGTCGCGGTTCGACATGCTTGCGTGCTAGCAACCATTTCAGTGACACGTACTGCTAATGATTTACGTCAGTATCAGATAATGGATCCCTCTAAGATCTTTACCACGATAGGTGATTGATTGTCTTTCAACTAAACAGTTTGTGGTAGTAAACTAAACAGATTGTGGTAGTACTCGAATTAATTGCATAGACTAGAGTGGCCCCGTCCCATTGCCAATTGATTATTAAAATGATGATATCTTTACTGGGCTGGTAATAGTACCTGCGTAACCTGTTGAGAATCCTGGTGGGTCAGGTCAATGTGGGGCAGTCACAATCCGCCATCGCTATCAGCTCAACGGCGGAGGTTTTGGGCACGGTTAGGGACAAATATTTTAAAAAAATATTTTTTTTTTTTGAAAACTATAATGCCGGCGGTCGAGGTTCGGACGCAGTGCAGTTGTAGGGCACAACCTCTACTATGTTGTACTGATTGTCTGGCGGATAGCACACGGCCGATTTGGTTCGGTGGCTTACAGTAAAACGGCACGCATGTCATTGTCATTAGTTGACATGGTGACGATGATGATATGGCTTACACTGCGACAGCTGCATGCTGATGAAAGTCGTGAACCAGCAAATAGTCACGGAAGACTAGGATATTTCAAAGGATTAGAAAACCCCCTTTTCAATTAAGAGTATTGTGACTCGTAGCCAAAACAAGCCTGGAGTCATCGCATTTTCCGGTCCTTCTTTGCTGAGAGGCTCCGTCGGCAGGCTCGATTGGGCAGGTCGCACCTTTATTCACGGCTCAATATGCACAATAGCAGCAGGCAAATAGCAATCTAATGCACAAAATAGCAACCAAAGAATAGTGTCAACCTACACACGGAGACTCAACAATCCAAACAGGGCAGGATTGGCCGTAAAGCCCAATCAAGTGGCCTACCATTTGGCGTGACTAAATTCGCGGGCTTTATCGGCCTGGCCGTGTTTATATTGAGGCCCATCCGCTCGATCCCAACTTAACCAGGTCTTCATCAGTATTTTTTTAATCGCTATCGGCACTTATTATTTATCTCGAATCAACCAACCTTGTTTGGTCCGCTGCCCAAAACTATCAGTAAAAACCTAAAATTCTTGAGTGAATTCGAACTATTAGGTGCTATTGTAGTCATCTTTTGACATATTTTTCGACTCGCCCATTGCATCTCATCGACCATCTTTAATAAGCTTATTGTGTGTCCCTGCTAATCGTTTCCTTGCTGGACCATCTAGGAAACTGAGCCCTTCGCCCTTTCACCGCCACCACTATAAGGTATGTGCGGCGGTTATAATGACTGATGCAGGGCCTAGTGTGAGCTGAGCTGAGCCCTTATCCTGATAATTTCGGTGTAATTTTATGCTGGTTGCCAGAATAGGGCAGATCTGTCATGGTTGGCCCCACTATTAGGGAAAATGCCCAGGCTAACGGTAGGATAAGAGACAACCACCAAAAAAATTTCAGAATAATCAAAGAAGAATAAGATAACCAATATCTTTTAGAGTTTTTTGGGCATTCCGGCATTCTTATCTTCTAATATCGCTTTGTGTATCACACGTCAACCTATTTAAATCAGTCAAGATTCCTATCCGTGCTCGCGCTCTTATATCGGCTGGACCAAGGATCCACATCTCTACCCCGCATACTTTGTCGCATATAACCAAGCCTATAATGGTGACCGACCAAGTGCACCCACTCACAGCACACAATTGTGGCAAGCACACATTTGACTCGCTGTGCAAAAGCAATGTGACGTGGGCTGATCATATCAACAAAGCTGATTCATCAGTATTTCCTAGAAATGCATTAGGCCAATCACCAGAGATCTTGTGGATTGGATGTGCAGACTCTAGAGCCAGTGAAGCCAGTCTAGGATTATTGCCTGGTGAGGTTTTCACTCATCGTAATATTGCCAACATTGTTAGTGCAGAAGATGCGTCTTCTCAGGCTGTGCTGCAGCTTGCCCTAGATAGCTTGAAAGTGAGACATATCATTCTTTGCGGTCACACCGACTGCAAAGGAGTGGAATCGACGCTAAAGGGTGCTAAATTTGGTGACGAGCTTGAGCAATGGCTCGAAAAACTGGCTCAAGTCCGAGACTCACATGGTGATGAATTATCTGCTATCTCTGATTTCAAGGCCAAATGCAACAGACTGGTCGAGCTTAATGTTGCTGTTCAAGTTGACAATCTTAAAAAGTTGCCGAGAGTAGCGGCAGCGATCAAAGAGTGGGGCCTGCAGGTGCATGGAGTGGTGTACGATGTTGCCTCTGGTCATATAAAGGAGGTGGTGCATTACGCCAGTCAATAGTAACTTAACTTAAATAGATTTTTGTCATTATGGTTTCAACAGTTTTGTTGATCGCTTTTTCTTTTCTTTTGTTTTCTGTTATCGTATTTTGCTACCATCAGTGTTTTGGTCCTCCTTATATAGGCTTTGTTGGGGGTTGCTTGCATAGTCGATCCACCTCGTTCTCAAATAAAGTTTCCAAGACTGACTAACAGCACGCCCAACCATCCATCATTACAACCGACAAATTTAATACTAAATTTTGAGAGCAATTTCTCGGCATCACGGCAAGCATTTAATATTATTATTTGGTGATTCGCGTCATACTTCTGCCAAGTTTATTCCACCTCATCGAGTGTCACGTATATCGGTTCGCATGACCGTTAGGAACCGCATGGAGATCCTAGCTTGATGCAGGAGCATTAACCCAGAGGGCGGGGAAAAAGCAAGTTTAGCGGTTGTTTCTTCCCCCTTTTAACATCATATCTGGCACTCCGAGAAACGCCGGTGCAAGTCAACATTATCAAGATTGCTGAGGTCAATTTATTTAACTCGGTATATACAGTGATTTTTTATTATAGAGAGAAGGATAAAAATAAAAAAATATAAAAAAACCAGAGAGCCAGCGTGTAAAAAAAAAGAAAGTTGGAGCAAATAATATAATTGTGGGACTTGCGGTGCGAGCACCCGCTTCGCAGCTTTTAATGAAAATCGGAGATCTTGTCCCTGCGCTTATTGCTTTTTTGTCATGAGGCGGAGAAATAACCCTCTAACCACATCCGAACTACAGGTGCTACTATGCACAACATTGCATCAAAATGGGTGCGTCGTTTGGACCCTAGCCGACCTTAAGCACATCCCATTCAGTCATGATTGACCCGTTCAGGCGGGGGTTCAGGACAACCACAACAGTTTAGTTCAGGTTATCAATTCAAAGTACCCCCTATTGTAATTACACATACACTTGGATGCCAGCTTATTACATTACGTGAACCTATGCCGTGGGCTGGACATTTGAAGGGCGGATTGAAAAATGGAAAACGCCCTTAATAACTAATACGTGAACCAACTGAAGCACACGCCTACAAGTAAAGGCACAATACATCACGACACCTTGCACGGTTGGTTTTTGTTATTAACTCCTTACCTGGTCTACCTGGGTTAGCTTGGATGATGCCGAACTTAAATTACCCACTAGCACTAACTCGGATACCCAAATAGATTTATTAACCGAATTGCCATTGATCATTTGCCTAGACCCCTCCCTCCTCCCTTACCGCTAGACGACCCACCAGGCTGAAACAGTGCTAGAGCTGGAACGATGCATGTCATTTCCAATCTATGTGCACGCGGATCTTGCAGCACACCTGTATTTAATAATGGCTACTGTAGTATGTGCATGATCGACAGGACAGATCTGTTCGTATCGCGCCCTGGGGGAACGGCCGTGGTCACACGCATGCAATAATCAACGGGAATATCTGTTCACAACGTTGATGCACAAATGGTCCGCAAATTAATGCCATTGATCTCAAAACTTGGTTGATTCGAATACTATTTTATATAGAGGTGGGGTAACAAAGTCTTCCAAGTTTCCTATTCGCACCTATTTACAAAATCTCATGAAATACCGCTCTATAGAGTACTCAAACGACCGGCACATTATATGGTGGGATCTTTACTCATTGCGGCGCACTCAGCTCCCTAAACATACAGAGATCTCCGGCCCTGGGGTCCACCTCAGCGTCAGATGTATATGACAATTCAAAAAGTAATTTGTTTTTCCTACCGTTCAGAGTCCAATCCAAACCCCCTTGGATGCTATGCTGTATGTCAATAACGGCTTGTTATTACAATGGCTGATGGGCCATGCAAATCGACTACCCGTATTACGCCCTTTTTGGGCGCTTCCTTTCACTACCCTTACCTTGATCCAAGAAAAGCAAAAAGTCTATGCAGTAAAAAGCAATGTTCATTGTTCCTTGCAAAAAGAAAATGGTCCCCACGCGGAAAGGGCCACCTATATGCAACCAGTGCTTTTTAGACCACCATACATATGCACCAATTTGGCGGTTTCCCTGTCTCTCACTTATTGGTGTGTGCCTGCTGTATCTAATGCGTCTGCTTCTCCGGTTCGTCTGTTATTTCATTCCCTACTTTCTCCCAGACTTTATCTTCTCCAACTCTCTTGTTTGTCCAACTTTCCCAGTTTAAGGCCTGTGTTTTCTGTGGTTGAACGATTACTCCATTGCTCGATCGAACGTTTGCCTTGACACTAGCACCTGTCAATCCTGTGGCCGTCAGTTGCATTTCCCTTAACGGCTCTCCGCATCGCCAGATTGCAGGGGGAAAAACGCTCGGTGAAACTTGCCCCTGGAACTTGGAAAACCAAGCCTATTAATCTTTATTCGTTTTGCTATTGTCGATGTTTTTGATACTGAATAGTTTGCTGTCGTTTACCAAGGTTCTCAACTTTGTTTGTTAGTTTCACATCCTATTTAGTCCTAGGTGTTTTTAAATACTTTACTGGTGTTTGATAATGCCGTTCCATCTTGTTACCAATGGTGGTAAAAAGATTAGCATTCTAAACGGTGAAAATGCTGCTGCTGCTGCCGCTGCTGCCGCTGCTGCTATAACTGCAACTGCAACTGTTTCTAGTGAAGCTGTTCCATCTGTGGACGGAAGATCCGGTTTAGAACTCCAAGATTCGGTGTCCCCGCCTGCGAAAATAAGGAGACTGCAAGTGGATAGTTCAGAGGCAGATTCTCGTCAATCATCGACACCTCCGAATCAAAGTCCTGTGGTGGATCTGAAAGAAGGTTCTCCGGTATCGAACCAACTGCCTCATCGTCAGGAATCTAACAGCGCTGGAAGCCCTCGCTCACAGCGTGATTCCCCGCAATCCGAAAAGTATTTGTCTCCTCTATCATCGGATCAAGCGAGCCCTCAACGATCTCCTGAAAGTAACTCTGTTCCATTAATGGAGTCTCCGCAACAGCATCAGTATCAATCTTCACCTAAGACTCCATCTCCAACGGAAGAAGACAATGTTAGCGAGGAAGGTGATAAGAGGCCAACTGCCCAATCACTCATTGTTAGCATTCATGGCAGTCGTATTCAGAATGTTTTGCATGAATCTAATAACTCTAATAACTCCAAGGAATCCCAGTTGTCACCAAAAAAGCCTCTGAAGAGGAAATACTACCAGTCTCCAGACAACTCTTCTGGAGTTGGCGAACAACAACTGCCACCGTTGAAAATGGAGTCATCTTCCTTTCAGCATTCACAGAAACGGTCGGTGAGATCACCAAGTCAACCTTTGCACGTTCAATATCCAAGAGAAACAACATTGCAAGGTTTCTCTCAGAGTGTCTCTCCTGAAGTTGGCCAAGGGTCACCACGAAATTCGACTCATCATCGTTCAAATGAACGCAAAACTGCATCTCCTAAAAACTCACCACATAATGGCGCAATGATTCAAAATGTCGTTGAGCCTGTCTATGTACACCCTCAGTACCAACATCATCATGTTGTTGCACAACCAGCTGGTCATATGCACAGCCCGATGGGTATTACAATGCAACCAATTGTTGCTCAAAATGTCGTTCCTCATCAAATGACTCAATCTCTACCTGGCCAGCCTCCTTTGGTTCATGTGGGTATTCCTTATCAGCCAGGAGCTGTACTTGTTCGACCAGATGGGACTCCGGTTGAGATCAGTCCAGTTGCATACTATTATCCTACGGCTAGTGCGGTACCTGTGCATAGCCAACCTGTGTATTATTATTACGGCCAGAGTTCTGTTCAAACTATGAGCTACGGATCTCCAGTAGCAGCAGGCATACATCCTCCGCCCCCGCCTCCTCCCCCACCACCTCCTGGTCAACATCTTGTTCACAGCAACCCTCAGCAGCATATTACACGACATTTACACCAACACGTTGCACCAGGATTGCAGCATACACCTGCCCTCCCTCCACCTCCTGCTCCACCTGTAGCAGCTGCTCGGGTGCAACAAATTACAGGGACTCCGACCACGCCTCCTCTTCCTCAGCAGGCTCTTACTGGAGTACATGTGATGTCTCATCCTCAGTATATTTCACAGCATCAGCAGCAACAGGTTGTGTCTGAGTCTCAGATATCACTTTCAACACATGTGGTTGGACCGCCAGCTCGACGTCAATCAGTTAATCCTACCAGCGTGGCTTCTTCTAAGCCTGTGAAGAAGTACACTTGTCATTGTATGCGATCTTTCACAACTTCTGGCCATTTGGCTCGACATATGAGAATCCATACTGGTGAAAAGAATTATGTATGCCCTCATGACGGTTGTGGAGCTCGATTTTCTCGACAAGACAACTGTATGCAACATTATCGAACCCACCTGGGCACCAGGGGAAGAGGTGTTAGTCGTGGCAATCGTAATGGAGGAGGTGGCGATGGTAGACCTAATAATGGATCTCCTGATCCAACCTCTACCACTTCTCCATCTAGTTCACCACAAGGCTCTTCCGAAAATAAAGCACCTCCTGGCAATGGCACACCCCCGCATGGAGACTCTAGCACTAACTATAGGCTATCTTCTGGCACACTGTTGCATGCATTTGCTGGAATTGCTACCGCAAACCACCTACAAGCCGTTACCTGATGACGGTTCGCATTTTCTTTGTTTTTAATTTGTGTTTTTGGGTCATTTTTTATGTTTGTATTATAGGAGTCTAAGGACTTGGAACTTATTTATATATGCACTGTATGATATAGAAGAAATTAATGCGTGATTTCTATTACCAAGATCTAGTTGCGTAAGCAGAGTTACCTTGGGTCAGTTCTAATTGGTATTCAGAGAGTATGTCTTTTCTGTTATTGTTGAATCAATGATATATATATCTCTTCGGTTCCACGGCCAGACTTACGACGGGACAATCGTTGTTTGGTGATCCGCGGTGTTGCCGCGTTCGACGACCACAGTGTGGGGAGACGGGCAGAAAGGTCAAGAAATACAAAGCAAAGGCGTAACTTTTTATTCAACAATTTTCCCCGATATAACAAATCCTTGCTATCATTTTGACAAGATCGGATTATGATTTCAAATTTGTTTATAGCCTGATTTGTATGACCACTGTTATCTTATTATCTTGTCGATCTTAGTATTTAACACTCTGAAGCCACACCGCCATCCGCGGCATTACCCGTCAACATAAGCTTACTAAAACGCATGTTTGAACGTGGCATCTGTCCTGTCATCTTATAATTTATATTTGAAGGAATTCTTCTGGGACTTAGTTTGGAAGTGAACAAATACCCAAGATGAAGTTTTCGTTATTTTTGATTTCAACGGCCATTTCAGCTCTTTCTTCAGTGGCATCTGCCAGTTTGGTTATCGAGGCCACTGACAAGACTTTGGATAAGGTATTGACACCTGGTTTGCCAACAATGCTCGACATTTATGCCAGCTGGTGTAGTCATTGCAAGAAGCTGGCACCTGTATATGATGAGCTCTCGGAGTTGTTTGCTCACGCCAAGGATAAAGTCCAGTTTGTTAAGATCGATGGAGATGCCAATCGAAAAGCATCTAAAAAGTTCAATGTTGAATACTATCCTACCTTGAAGTTCCTCAATGCCGATGGGTCCGAAGTAGAAGTTCCTACCCGAGACCTTGATGGAATGGCTGATTTTGTATTCTCCCAAACTGGTGTTTCTCCTCGACGAGCACCTACTCCTCCAGAGGCTGTTGTTAAAATGAACGCTTCTTCTTTTGATTCAGTTGTTGCTGACAAATCTGCATTTATCTCATTTACCAGCCAGACCTGTGGCCATTGCAAAAACATGAAACCAGAGTGGGAGAAACTTGCTCAGGTCTATTCTCGAGATAGTGACCACATCGTTATTGGCAGCGTTGACTGTACTCGAGGCGAGCCATCGGAAGCTATCTGCGATAAGTTTGATGTCAAGAAATACCCCACAATGCTCTTCTTCCCCAAGGATGGATCCGAGCCTGTGGAATATAATTCTGCCCGTACCGTGAACTCGTTTGTTGACTTTATTTCTGTTAATAATGGAGGGTTCAGAAAGGCTGATGGTAGTCTCAATAGCAAGGCTGGTACTGTCGAAGAACTGGACATTCTAGTTCAGCAAGCTGTTGGCAGTGATGATGGTTTTGATTCTGTCAAGGAAGCTGCTTCCCAACATTCAAGCGGTGAACTTTACCTCAAGTATTCTGATAAGGTTGCCGCTGGCGGTCAGGAATACGTTGAAAAGGAGACTGCTCGGCTTTCCAAGCTTATCGGAAGTAATGTGGCAGAAACCAAGGCTGATGAACTTCAGATCAAACTGAACGTGTTGTCCAACTTCAAGTCTGACGGTTCAATTGACCACAAGGATCTTTAAATATATTTGATGAAGAAGTTGATTGTAATGTAATAACATAATGTTTTTGTTTGTAAGGACAAATAATCGTATTTCAATTTAAAAGAATCAAGTACAACTAAAGGCAGAAAAATCAAAACAATCTATCTAGATTACTCGAGTGTAACCTATTTCAACAACCTGCTCCTTTGAAATTCCCAACATATCGGCCTGTACTGGAGAGTGAGATTCAACCCAAGCGAATGCTTTAAGAATCCAACGCTTCACCAGGCTGTAATTGGCACCAATAACAAACATCTCCTTGGGCTTGATAACAATCACCTGATCTTGGTAAGCTTTATCAAGTTTAGTCAACATGGCCTCCAGTTGATCGTTAACCTCGTTATGCTCACCTGAAGATGGTAGAAGCTGACTAACAATATAGTCTCGCAATCGCTCGTAAATGATGGGCAGAACATCTTCCTTGGTAATGTCTTCAGAGTACCCGTATCTTACAGTAACTCGGAAACAAGATGGCATCCAAGTTTGAGCAATAACGAACCTATCTTCAGTAGGAACTGCAGGGATATTCATTGGACGCAAATGAAACAACACAACAACATCATGACGAACTCTGAACTTTCGGATGAATTCCGCCATAATTGTCGGGCATACATTGATTGTCTTATCAATGAAAACTGCCATACCTCCAATGGTTGCGACAGACTTGTCAACATTAGGAGCGATATGAACATAGGTGGCTCCATTTCCGTCAACTCTAAACAAACGAACTGGATCCAATACCTTTTCAGTGGACCACTGAATCTCTTTACAATAATGCCACAACGCAAAAACGGTTGATAAAACTACTGCAATGGCAAGAGTAAGCCAGGCTCCTTCAGGAACCTTGATTAGAACAGCAGAAAAGTAAGCTCCATCTAGAGCAGCGAACACGAGGAAAACAAACAGTACAATTGCCCAATGGACCCTCCAAACAATTAGTGCCACAAGAGCTACCATGCATGTTGTAATGAATGTTACAAAAATAACACACACTCCGTATGCGTTTCCAAGATTGGTGGTATTGCTGTACACAGCAGTGACAATGACCGTACCAATCATCAATAACCAGTTGGGCAATGAAATGTAAATCTGACCATGGAATTGCTTGGATGTATGGTGCACAGTGAGCTGAGGGAAGAAAGATAGAGTCATTATCTGGGACAAAAGCTGGAAAGTACCAGTAATGATTGCCTGTGAAGCAACAATGGCAGCCAATATAGAGATAACCAGAGAGGGATAAAACATTCCAGGGGGCACAGTATTGAAGAATGGGTTGGTATAAGCTACTCCAGTTGGATCATCACTGATATAAGCTGCCTGTCCAATATAAGCCAATAACAAACACGGATAAGCAAAGCACAACCAAGAAAGCTGAATAGCTTGCATTCCGAAGGCGCCAAGGTCGGCAAAGAGAGCTTCTACACCTGTGAAGGCCAGCAAAAGTCCTCCGAGTGACTTCCAGCCATCTGTTCCATTTCTGACAAGATAATCACCCGCAAAAAAAGGGGAAAATGCCTTTAATACAGAGTGGTCATGCTTGGCCAGATTGTAAACACCAAACGCAAAGTTGAACAACAGCCAGATAATAACAACTGGCGCGAAAGCACTTGCAATCTTGGAGATACCGAAAGGTTGTATAACAAACAGTAAAATAAGGATGGCACAACTAACGCCGATAATAACGTGAGAGGACAAATCTGGCTTGATGATTCGAAGACCTTGAATAGCACCGAGGACGGACTGAGCGGGAGTCAAAGCACCGTCTGCCATCAGCAATGCGACACCAAGAATACCGGCCATACGAAGAAAAACCTTTGCGATCCGTCCTTTCTCAAGCAATGCTCGAAGTCCCCGCGTCGGAGCACTGAGGTCACCTGTAGAATAACGTTCCATCTTTACGGTTCGAGCTTCCTGAGGACTGACACTACCGACTTTAGCGTAACGAGAGATAAGAGAATACAAAGCAAATGTTCCACCTTCGCCCTCATCATCAGCTCTCAGAACAATACAAACATATTTAACGGATACAATCAAAGTCAAAGACCAGATAATGATAGATAGAGCACCGACAAGATCGATCCATTCAGGATTCGAAGTGAAGGTAGAAGAAAACACGTATAAAGGACTCGTACCGATGTCACCATAAATGACTCCAAGCGACTGATAGGCTAACCACAACAACGTGGTTCCTTTAAAAACCTGTTTCTTTCTACTCAAGGCTTGTTCTCTTGTGAGTTGCTCTTCGATGTCTTCGGCCTCAACTAGAGGATCTTCGGACATTCGAGAACTCATAGAGGTCTGACCATTCAGGAGAATTCCCGATGGTTCAGCATTAGGATAGATATTGCTAGCACTGAAGCCAACTTCTTGCTTAGACATGCAGCTATTATTTCGTTGTTTAAAATAATTAAAACAAGGACTTAATTAGATGGTTCTTTTCCTAGATTTGTTGAAGTTTGTTTGCTTGATTTAAATTTCTCTCAGCTATTTTCTTGAAGAGTCTTTTGAAAATAATCAAAATTCAAATGCTATAGACTAGTACAAAAGTTGAGTATATTATATATTGCACGAAATATGATGTATGTGGTGCCGCGACGTTTTTTTTGCCGTGGGCAATGACACTCGGCGCTGAGAACCGGAATTTCAATCTCCTATCGTCCAATCTGAGATATGCAAAAATGCCAAGACTTGAAAGTCGTAATAGGATTGGCTCTCCATCCAAAATCCCTCAGAATTCATAAACTTTGACGGTCACTTTGGATAAATCCCTCATAGTATTTCGGGGTCCAGGTGTCTTCGCAGAATAGTGCCACAGATTATGCAGGTCACTTTGCAGCAAAACGCAGTCTAATTGTGTCCTTAATGAGGCTACATGTGTACCCGTTCGGGTAATAGCTAAGCCCCCCAGCTCGGGCCAGACTGGTTTTGGACCAAGCCGTGCGCATTCTGCCTGCCCTAGTAGCTCTGATGCCCTACAAAGCAACACAAAACAACAATATAGGACTACGTCATTATCCGATACGACCCATTTATTTAAGAGTTCAATAGTCTAGTTAATTTCTTGCTTAATTAATTTGGAAAATTTTTCTGTTTCTAGTGAGTTATACCGACTGATGAAATTTCCTTCCTTTTTATCTTCTCTCTGTTATCCAAGCAAGTATGCCGTCAGAAATGCGTTCCATATTATTGAATCGCTTGGACCTTTGAGGCATTTTTGAATTATAGTTTTGTCAGGTCATTTTTCCTTTTTAATGGCCTCCAGTTCAGAATTCCAGTAGTCCCAACGAGCCCATTCACCTGGCACATCAATTCCTTTTCTGATCTCTTCGATACTCAACATCCGAAGAATCCAGCCGTCTACTTGTGGAAACTTCTGTTTGATGCCAAGGTGATAAGACCACCCACACCATCCGATACAGGCTATATCAGCGATATATATATGGACTCCAACGAGGAAACCAGTTCCATTGTCCTTGAGCCTTTGCTCTAGGACGCCATATAACCGTAACGTTTCATTTTCAAATCTCGTCAACGCATAGGGGACCTTTTCAGGTGCATAGGACGAAAATGCTCCAACTGACCATAAATGGGTCCTAGACCGGCATTTTGAAAATAAACCCATTCTAAAGTCTTGTAGTAGTTTCCAGTATTTCGCGGATATGAAATCCTGTGATCTTTGTCATAAGTGTCGGTTAAGTACTGGAGAATAGCACCAGATTCAAACAAGTGGAGCTCACTACCGCTGGGGCCTTCAGAGTCAATTAGAGCCGGTATCTTACCGTTGGGAGATGTTTTTAGAAACTTGCTGGTTTTATGATCCCCCTTGGAAAAATCAACTATAACAAGCTTATATGTTAGTCTGAGAATCTCGAGGGCAACTGTGGCCTTAACTCCATTAGGAGTGCTGTGAGTATAAAGTGTGATGGTCATTGCTCAATGTAGAACCAACTGATAGATTTATTGCCACAAGCACATCGTTATATCCCTGTTGCCTTATATTAAGCGTTTAGTCCGCGGCAGCGGCAGCGATGGATGCCAGCGATGATCAGTCTTGGCCAAGAATATCTAATACCCGTCTATAACCAGCTTGTGTATCTTTGACGGGATGTTTATAGGCTAACCCCGACATTGCATATTCTTGAAAAGATGTTTGTGGCTTATTAGTAGACTATAAAAGTACCCGTAATTTCAAGCATGCGGGGTTGGTCGTTCAGATGCGACTAGTTTGACAACTCCGCATGAAATATGCGGGGTGGATGCGGAGTTTCCTGTTTTGTAAGCATTTACTCAGTGGCTATTAGTAATAGTTTATGTCTGCGAAAATGAGGATAAAATGATTTGTAGTAGAATAATTCAAAACTGCGTCCAAAACTGCGTCCAAAACTGCGGACCTTTTTAAATATTATGAGTCTATGCTATAAACAACACAACTAATCTGGTGAATTGGTGTTGTCTTCGGTTACCTTAAGAACCTTTGCTTAACTTTGGTTGCCTTAGTGCCTTTCAGATCGTCATTTAGTATTTTGGTTTACCATTCAATAGCTTTGGCCTTGAAACAAGCACGCATATACTCTGGAAAAACTTTTCCTTCAAGCACCGTTTTCTCAACTATCCCCTGAGCATGGTGAGGGTTGACACGAGCCATCCACAAGGCTTCGCCAGAATTCAGGTACACAAATACATTGGCAGAAAATTTGTGACCACCCACATGGTTAACGAAAATTACCGACACACCTCCTGGTCGTTCGTCTCCATGGTCTCTATATAAGTCATTATGACGAAGCTCTATCTCAAGTCGTTTTCTGAGAATGGGTGCAGTGATACCACATCGTTTATCACGAGTTCGGTGGGAACATAGAAGCAAATAGCCCTTATTGCGACTGAGTTTAAAGTGATTTGGCTCACTTACACATAGCTTTTCAGGTGACCCTGAGGTAGCAGCCTCAACCACCTGCTTCACCAATGAAAATGCAGTTTTCTTGGTGACATTGTTAACAATGATGAAATATGGCAACAACAAAATCGAAGTTGAGTCTTGACTATCTTGGGTTCCACCAGTCAGCTCCAAATCGTTCGATAATAATGAAGTTGCGTTGATTTTCATAGTGCCTCCTGCCAACTTCTCTATTTCTGATCTATGATGCTGTAAACTGGAAATAACATGGCCTCCGACTGTATCTTCGTCAGATGCATCATGCTTCCAGTCAGTCTTGCCTGTGGAAACTAAAGCGTGGATCGCCCACTCGCCGGCTGATCCCCACAATGGAAGATCAGTTTCAATCTTCACTGACGAAGGATAATTAACATCACAGCTACCGCATTCCTCTGGCGAGCATTCTGCTATGGGAAAAGATTTCGAAATTTCCTGTTCGGGATCTGACACTGAAAGTCGAGACACAAGTTTTCCCAGCACTCCCATCTTGAAACTCAACAGTAGATGGTGACACTAGTGGGGTTGGTTATGGCTCCTTATAAATGTGCCAAACTTTATAGGCTGACCACCTGTCAATATATGTGACGGATAACAGGACAGTAGATTTTTCGCCACAGGTTACACAGTTATTATAAACTGTTTGTTATCAGATGGATCTGCATCGGAACCCGGATCGAGCTAGCTGGCGCCGTGTGGTACTAATTGTATTAGCGAGGCTTTTTTGTGACATCATCCAGTTCAAAATGGCAAGCTAGAGAGGAATTGTACTGCAATTATCAATTAACTGAAATTAAGTTAGATATAGTTTTCAAACTTTTTTCTGACTGTGTTTTCGTCCCGGCCATTTTCGGACCGTTATCGGGCTGTTTTCAGGCTGATTGCCTAACTGATTGCCTGGCTGTTTCTAGACGGTAGTTACTGCGTTGCGTGGTTTATTGTAGACAATCTCTGCTCTGCGGTCCGACGCCCAAAACCAGTTACAGAGTTATGACTCAGATCCGATAAATAGCTATTACAATTCCCGCAGTAATACCACTGTGGTTCTACCACTACCAATAATTTAGCTATTAGTTCTAGTAGTGATTTTATTTTTTCAGCTAATTACTACCTGACTTAGGCAAACACAGAACATCAATTGCTTGGCTATATCCGTTTTTCTCCTATCGCTGCGGTCAGTCTGATCAGATTAATCCTTTTAGGAAGTCGATGATGCATCGTACATATCTTTGCTGCACGGTGCTTCAGGATTGTCGGTGGCCCGTCATTAGCGATTAGTTAAAAATATTACCCATACTCAATATAATCGCACCACAAGATAGGTCCCGATACCTTGTTGTCGCCACTGACAGCTTCTAATAGCTCATAATAGACTCATATCCTTCTCAGCGAGTGTCATATCCTGACAGCGGGGCTGCGATTTTATTACCGCCCGCATCGCCAATGCATATGCCCAAATTGGCAAAGGTGTACTAGCTTGAAATGGACAGTCTAGAGCATGTGCAAACATTTATTTATTCGCTCACACCACTAGTTTAACCTCCCAACTTACTTATCACCGTCGGGTTTGTAATTTTGTATTGAATTTAGTTCTAGTTCTATTACAGAGTACGAGCAGAATGAAGTTGTCAGTAGTCTTTGGCGTGTCATACGCTGTGGTCGCTGGTGTTCAGGCAGTTCCATTGGAACCCAGCTACCCAGTGGCAGTGCCCGCTGGTGAAGAAACAGTCTTCGAAATTGCTCAGGTTCCTACTGAGGTGGAAAGCCACAAAGAGAATCACCACAAGTTCACCGAGCTGATAGAGTCTCCAAAATCGGAACACAAGTCTGAGTCAAACAAATCCAAAGAAAAGAAGGTCCACAAGTCAGGTCACCACAAAGAGCTTCACCATAAGTCAAACCATCACAAGGCAGAATATGAAACCCATTTCAATGACGATCATTGGGATGAATTCAAGTCTGCACATGGCGAAGTCCCCACTGTAGAGCAGGCTGCAAAGCAATTGCGACGCCTAATACACTCTAGTAATTTGGCTTCTGTCAATACTATTTATCAGGAGGGTCCTTTTGCTGGAACTCCTGTGGGTCAATTTGAGTACTATGCTGATTGTGTTCAGGAGCTGGATGAAGACTTTCCTCTTACTTTTATTGCAATGAACATCTCTACTCCTTTTAAGAATATTGCTGCTGGCTCTCCGGCTAGTTTGTCAATTCGAAGAGGTGACAGAGCGCCAGGCTTTAACCTTCCATTCCCCGCTGGCGGACCTCGAGTTTCGCTATTTGGCGAATTTGTTCCTCATACTGGTGATAAGGAACTGGCAGAAAAATGTTTCCTAAGAAATCATCACGATTCCAAGTTGTGGATCCCTGGCGAAGAATCAGAGACTCACGACTCTTACTGGCTCAAGTTTAACATCACCGGGATCCACTTTATTGGAGGATTTGGTGATAGGTCGTTTATTGGTGATATCCCTGTAGAAATCTACCGCAACGTTTCCAAATCACTTGCTATTGAAGACGCCAACAGACCCCATTGTGGTTCTATGGCCTCCAACCATCATGGTTTGCAACCTTTCAGACATCATAATGGTGGACATCATGGCTTTGTTAATTGGGTTGTTTCTGGGTTATCTAGGTTCTGGCACAAGGTTTCTTCGGTTGTTTCTTATTAATGGCAATATGTGTCGTCAATCTTAGTTAATAGGTAATCATAATCTTATAATATCGTTTTTTCAAGGCATTGGTTTGCATGACGGGTACTGAGGCGAACATTTTGTTGTTGTTTTTTTGCTTTTTATTTCCTTTTTATTTCTTTTTCATACGAGATGTATTTTCTAGTTAGCCGGATACTAAGATGAGATTGATCAGATCAGCAGTTTGAAATATATTTATTTGTTGATATATTTATTGTGACATACTTACTTGGTTCATTTTTGTTTTGGCTCTTCTTGCTTTATTATTTCTTATTGCTGCTTCTTTTTTCTTCTTTCTTTTTAATCTTCTGTTCGCACAATGCCAGTCAATTCATGCGTTACACCAGAAATTAGAATTATGGTCCAAGGTCTTGTGAATTATATCAGCAAAATAGATTCTAGACGAAAAATGTCATGTGGATGGCCATGTCAGGTTTACCACGGTTTGTTTCTGTGAATGAATCACAAGACGATATTGCAGAATTGTTTCTGTATGATCAGCTTCACCAACAGTTAGATAAGGGTGATTCCGATCTGCATATGAATCCAGACCAAGATCATGCTCTTCCATTTGTCCCTATTCCTGCTAATGTGGATTCTTCTCAATTCGAACCGCTCGCATCTTGTAATGCAAGACAATGTTTAAACTTTTTATCTGGTAGCACCGAGATCCAAGTCCAGGATCTATTTGACTTTGATCCTACTGGTTCTGAAGCCATGGATAAAAATCTCTTAGATCTCCTTGAATCAGCAAAAGCTCCTTCAATTGTCGCTCCAGGGCTCTCTACATCATCATCATCGTCTGTCGGAACTGGCAATAATACTCCAGGCCACGATATGATGCCAAAAACTACTGTTAATGAGATTCTTTATCCTAGCTGTGATTCAGGTTTGAATTCTTGGCATGACAGGCCATTACTGATGACAGCCGGTGCAAGTCAGCAAAATCACCTCCAATATGATGTTCAACCTTCATATTCAATTAACACAGATCCTTTTAATTCAAATCCATCAAATCCATTTGACAATCCCCTCTTGCAATTAGGCTCTACAAATACTGGTCTAACCGAATTTTCTATATATGAAACTAAGGGAATGCTTCCTATTATCCACAACCATAGCTCTTTTGAGTCATTAGGTAGCTTGGATGAGCGTGGCATTGGGCCATTCAAAGTATTGATAGCTGAGGGTGACATTTCACAAGAGATGAAACGACTTCTTTCATATCCAACTGGAATCAAATGTACGGTATCCACGCAGATTGCCAATGGTAGTGTTTCAGGAGGTGGGAATTCGCCTGTAGTATCTACATCGACTTCAACATCTGGAGCACCATTCAAATCTGTTGAGAATATTCGATCGAGGAGGACTAGCAGCAATAAACATATATTCCGGAGCCAATTGTCTAATTCTTCATCCAGACAATTTAATCGATGCTTGGAGCTAAAAAGCCGCCAAATACCGGATTCTGTGCACATCTACGAGAGTAGCAGTTCTCCAACTTTATCCACTGATAGTGAAAAGGCCAGCGGGTGGTCTAGCGGATCTCAATTGATATCCCAATGTATTGAACTTCTCAAGGAAGCGGTTTCAATGGATAATGGATTGGAGCATTATACTCCACTGGACTCTGCTGTTTATCACGGTAACTCGCAAGTTGGCAAAACAGGAATCGAACAACAACTGTCAAGCTTGTCGGTGGACAAATGTCTAGATCATCAGGTGAGAGAAATATCCCAGAGATGGAAACCTTGTAGACCAAGAAGTGATAGGTTCTTTCGAATAGAAGACAAAAAGGGAGGGAGCTTTAATTTTGAGGAATTACAGGAAATGCTGGAAATAATAACATCAAGGCCGCCAAGGCGAATCAATTATTATCCAGCATATCAATTGTATACTTATGGAAATATTGGGAATGGACAGACTGTAAGTGAATGGAATCAGATTTCAAGTCTGCACTCGTTGAGTAGCGAAACAAGAAAACAACGCAATTCAGTTCCAACACCTACCAAAGGTATTGAACACAATACAAAGAAGAAGGATAACAATATATATGAGCCCACATGGGTGCGAGACTCGGGCAAGAATAAAAAAGGTTGGTGTGATCATTGTCATGGGTTTTACTTGATGAAGAACTCTGGGTATCTGTATCATAAAAACCATGAACATGGGATATTCCCAAATGGTTATGTATTTGAAGATCCCTTGATCATCCGTCGCAAATTAGATCGCGAGTCTAAATGGGAGGGATTATGTGGCATATGTTACCATTGGATAGATTTGGACCATACTGATACCAAGCTATGGGGCACCTGGTACAGGCATTACAAACAGTGTGCAAATGAATATGAAGAATTCAAGAAAGTACTAATGGCAACCGGAGCTCCGGTACAAATGCTTGAGTTGCATTATCGGCCAGCGTTATCTAATGAGACGCCATAATATAGCCCTTTAGATCCAACCAACAGTTCAACATGTTTAAACTCCTCCAGCACTATGATTGTACATGCCATTACTACGGTTCCGGCATGTTTGTCACAACTTTATATTTCTAACTGCACTTCATGTTTTGAAGCCCGTTTTAATAGTTTTAATAGTTTTATAATAGTTTTTTTAATAGTTTCTCAATGGTTTTTCTTAACATTTTCTTAATAGCTTGTCGATGGTTTCTAAGCAGTTCCTTAATAGTCTCTTAGAAGTTCCTATATAGCTTCTTAGCAGCTGCTTAAGTGTTTTTAACAGTCCTTTATAGTTTCTTAGAAGCTCCTAAGCAGTTCCTTAAGTGTCTCTTAATCGTTTAACACTTTCTTAATAGCCACTCAAAGTTTATCGAAAGCTTTTCTAAAAGTTTTTTAATAGTTTATATTTAATTCCCAACTAATATACATAGTCATAACATTGCCATGATGGACCTGCCATCGCAGTTAATCTTCTGAAGTCTAAATAGAAATGGTTGCTCTTGACTTTACGTTCTAACAAAAGCAGAGAGAAGAGAAAAGAAAGAAGAAAAAGAAGAAAAAAAGAAATCAGACAGACCAAGCTGAACTAGTAATAAACAAATCCCAGTTGATATAATCCTAAACAAACGCAGATACTAAAAAGCTCTAGTCTTAGTTGTAAAGCACAAACTGAGCCTGGCCATTGGTGACAGCAGCAGTGCATCCGTTAGAACCTCCAGAGTAAACACCGTCCACGTAAGAACAGTCACCGTTAACAGTGGCACCAGGAGCAGCAACAATCTTGACATTGTAGTTAAGAGGGGTGTTGTTGTTGGGATTGGCGATCAAACTGAGGTAAGCAATACCGTTAACGTAACCAGCACCGAAGTTGAGAGGAGCCCAGTTTCCGATTCCAGAACCAGCAGTTCCCCAAATGCAACCATCCTCAACAGAAACACCAGCATTGTTGACATAGTACTGAGCAGAAGTCTGCTTACCTTCCCACATGTAGTAACTAGACTCGTCGACAGTAGTAAGAGGCTGCTGTCCACCGGCTTCAACGAGAGTAGGAATAACCATGTTCTCGGTACCAGGGTAGTCAGTTCGGCAAATAGCAACGTCCTGAGAAAGCTCAGACACAACAACAGCAGAGTTAACACCCCACTCGCACAAGTAGTTGGAGGCGGTGTTGGTTCGGTACAACTTACCGTTCTGGCACAGCAAACCACCAACAGAAACACCGTCGGCAGGCTGCTGAGAAGGCCACTGAGTCTTGGACATACCAGGCTGGCACGCATAAGAGCAGTAAGAGCCCTCGCTGCAAGATCCACCAGTGGAACCATCGCTCAAGTGCTCAATACCAGACCAACCGCCAAATCCAAGCCATTCAAGGGCAACAACACCCTGCTCACCGCTGGGGAAGCTAGTACAGTCAATAGTACCGTCCTGGAACTGCTGAGTAGGGTTCTCATAGTTTCCAAGAGAGCCTCCAGATGAAGCAGCAGCAGATGAGGCAGCAGCAGCAGCAGAAGTAGTAGGAGCAGCAGCAGCGGTAGTAGAGGTGGTGGAGGTGGTGGACGAGGTAGTAGGAGCAGGAGGAGGAGTTGAGGTAGTTGAAGTGGTTGAGGTGGTCGAGGTAGTCGAGGTAGAAGTACTAGTACTGGAACTAGTACTAGGAGCAGGAGGGGGGGTTGAAGTTGACGAGCTAGTAGTAGGAACAGGAGCAGGGGCCTCAGAGGAAGAGGTCTCAGCAACAGCCACTACAGGGCTGTAAACAGGAGTAGATGATGTCTCAACAGGAACATCAACGGCCTGTCCATTAGCATCAACAGTCAGAGTCACGTAAACGTACTCAATTTCAATAGCCCGCTTATGGGCGTGGTGCTGGTGTCGACGAGCAAGGCCAGCAGCAGCATCTTCACCAGCAACAGGAGATGCAACAGTAGAGCCGGCTAAAGTTGCCAAAGTCAAAACAGATACAATCGAGTACTTCATTTTTTTCCGTCCTTTCAAAGTTAATGTTTCGTTTCGTTGGTTTGTTTTTGTCGAATTTGTGTTTCTTCCGATCCCAAAAATAAAATATCAAGATTTAAAACAGTTTTAGTTATTTGATTCTCAAGTTCTGAAACCAGTTAGTCCAAGAAAATCTCGATAATAAAAACACTACACAATCCAGTGCGCGATATTTCGAAGTAAAATAAACAGTTAAAAAGGAGTGACAGCAGAGATAAATCAACGGGGATTTTTAGGCCAGATGCTAAAAAGTCGGATTTATTCTAAGCGAGTAGGCAATTTAGACCGTAAATAGAAAAAGTATCCAAAGGAGTGCAATAGATTTTTCTTTAGTCAAAAAATTGTATGAAACCAGTTCACAAGCAATCAAAACTTGAAGATGTCCAGATGTTAAGTTCAAACACTAGTGGGATGGGGGGATGTATTGGATGACCCTAATCGAGCCAGATCCGATCCAGGGCGACGACGCATTGAGTACGCAGGGCTGGGAATGCTGCCTGATTCGGACTACCACATTACATTTGATGCAGATTTCTTAGATGCGGCACCAGATGATTGGCCCGCTCTCGGCAATCCCACTCCTCTGCGGCTGGTCAATGGTGCAAGCCTGGCAACCTGGGTTGTGGAACATTCCCAAATGGGAATTTTGTAAACCCATCTGGCGCCCAGCCCGTCGGAAACCTGTAATCGTCGTGCCAAAAATGTTCAACCAGGGAAGGTTCCACGCCCAGAGTCGGACCATGTCCAGCCATGGCTGTTAATCCCCCCCTACTCTTTTCACACTAAAAGTCTACCAATGGCAGCAACAAATAATTGCATTCGCTCAACCGAAACATTGATAGAACACTTGTCTTAAACCATTACGGCACGCGCGTTCCTAACACTCTTCCATCGATGGTGGTTATGGGCATGGCATAGATTTCATTCCTACGCCCTACAGATCATCGTCTCAGGAGTGCAGGGAAAAAAATTCGCCCCCCTGTAGTGTGCCAGGACCGGTGCGGCGTCCCTACCACAATGCATGGTGATCTGCGCCAGCGCTCCACCAAAGCGGAACACATCCGTTCCACACCGTGTGTGTTTCAGGTGGAGGGGGGGGGGGTGTGAAGGAGTAGCCATTGAGGCGAGGCGTAATACGAAACGAGCGCAAAAGCACCGAGCAGACGAAATAATTATTTCCAATGCCAAATTATTATTTTTGTTTGTCAAGCCAGCCAGTAGTGTGTGAATAAAGAGTGTGAACGCGTGTGCCGTATGTGAGTTTGCATGTTAAACTTAGTAGTGTCAGTAGTTATCTCCGCCCCATTCTTGTTCCCCTGGAATGTTCCATAGTGTTTGAATCTTAATTGATTGCAGTGATTTCTAGATCATATGTACCTAACCGAATTACTGTATATTTCACGTCCAAATTTCGCGCGCATCGACATTGTGAGTGAGGTCTAATAATACTTACAAGGAATGAATTTAGTTAATATGGTCAAGTATTAACACTAAAATGCCAGATAATAGAGTCAACGGTTAATCACAATTTATTGATATGGGACATAGTTGGGTTTATATACAATGTATCGCTTAGATTAATTTCCCCCCCCCCCCCCCCCCCCCCCCCCCCCCCCCCCCCCCCCCCCCCCCCCCCCCC
>JAKTZE010000036.1:0-51612 GCA_030578775.1 Sugiyamaella chiloensis | reverse complement strand
ACACATGCAAGGTACATCTGTCGCATGGCCGCCCCGCTAACGCCGTGCGCGCGCCCTCCAAGGCGCCAGATCGCGTATAATGCTCTCTTGCTTTTAGCCACCACACTTTGTGTGTAAAACTGGTTAATCTCTTTGTAAAGCGTGTCATCCTTATGCAGGGGCCATGCTAATCTTCTCTGTATCGTTTCAAATTGACCATATGTCCCGAATGGCCAGCAGTTTGCTTGTGATATGCTTTTTTTGTCTCTTTTCGGCGTTCCTAACCCTAATTTAAACTTGATAGTCTTTCATAGTCTGGTTAGGGCATTATTCCCCTATAGCTCAGTTGGTAGAGCGTTCGGCTTTTATTCATAAGAAGTCGTAACCGAAATGTCCAGGGTTCGAGCCCCTGTGGGGGAGCTTAATCTTTTATTCTCCTCAATAAAGTAGGATTTAATCGTTTTTTTTGCCAATATATCTCAAGCAAACCCACGTTGAGAGCCAATAGGATCCTATTATCCCTATCCATTATCGCAGCGGGGTAAAATTCAGATCGGACACTCACATGATCCAGCCCTCGGACCGCAGACGCCTTCACATGTCATTATAGTTACCTGCCATCTGAGCCTTGTCATCAAACAACAATAGCGAATTGATCAGGTCCAAAAAAACAACAAAATGCTATGGATAATGCCAGCATCCAGACCAAATGAGCCCGCAAACATTCAGTCTCACGCTGGAGTAGGATCCTACCTGCATGATTCTGCAGTATGGATGGCTCGAGCATGGGTAGATGTTGCAGTGGATGTGCTTTCATTCTGGCAAAACGTATGTGAAGGGGCATATTTCATAAAAAAGGCACCGAACATTCTAACAGTAGAAAATATTTGTATATTTCACCTCAACTGATGAGACAACTAAACTCAAGGACGATCTTGATAGGGCGAGATCGTTACAGGAATGGGAGATAATAGCCGAGAAGTTGGATGTACAGCTGGGCAACGACATCTGGAGACAAAATCCGGCCAGTAAGAACTATGACTACAAACTGATATCGGGAAGATTGAAGCAGTTAATACAAAGCCGAGACGGTGGGGACATTGCACATCTTATGGATCTTCTAAGGTCTGGACTACTTCGAAACCTCGGAAGTATCACAAGTGTTGCGTTATACAACAGAGCATATTCAGGAACAAAGCTCCTTATAGAAGATTATATTAATGAGGTAGTAATGTCGTTGGAAAATATCGATGATAGACCACCAGAAATAGTCGACGAACAGCATCGGCGGGATTTCTTTCACGATACTAGACAGTCATTCGGCCGGTCTGCGCTTGTACTCCACGGAGGGTCACTCTTTGGATTATGTCATGTCGGAATCGTCAAAGGACTAATGAATGCCGGACTGTTGCCATCAATAATTGCAGGTTCAACTGTAGGTGCCATAGTAGCTGCACTTGTTTGCAGCTGCACCGATGAACAGTTACCATCAGTCCTTGAGAACCTTCCTCGAGAGCTACCACCTCTGAACCAAGAATATCAGGACTTAAAATTCGGAAGTGTTGTGGAGGGTGTTGTGTTTTCTTTGTATCCTCCAGAGATCATGCTCTTAGAACAGTACGTACGAAATAGACTGGGACTTTTAACTTTCGAGGAGGCGTATCTGTTAACCGACAAAGTTCTGAACATTACTGTGACTACGAAAACAGACACCTCTGAGTATTCAAGGACGGAAATCCCCACCCTAATGAATTACTTGTCAACTCCAAATGTAATCATATGGTCTGCCATTCGTGCTAGTATTGGAACTGGTATTCTTCCAGGCAAAGTTGAGCTTCTTGCTAAGAACCATCTTGGCGAGGTGGTACCATATATCCAAAAGGAAGTTGAATTTGTGCCGGCAAACAAAACGGTATACCTCAACAGAAGGTCTTCTCCTTACACACGGTTGTCTGAACTTTTCAATGTCAACAATTTCACAGTGTCTTTGACCCGACCATATTTCGCACCATTATTCTTGTCGGATTTCAAACATAGAGGTCACAGAGGATGGGGTTTGAGACTAGTCAAGTTGGCTCGTCTTGAGCTGCAGCACAGACTCGAGCAATTGACCCAATTGGGCATTGTTCCCGGTATATTCCAGCGGATATTTATTGACGAAAATATCCCCGGTGGGTTTCAAGTTACTATTGTACCAGAACTGCCATCGTTTTTCAGCGATCTTGCCAAGACACTTGATGCCCACAATATTGAAGACAAAGTCAATTACTGGATATGGGTAGGCGAGAGAAGTGTATGGCCCATGATGGCAATCATATGGGCTCGTGGTGCTATTGAGATCGTTCTTAATAACATATACACTAGGAAAAGTCGAGATACTCCAGAATAGTCGACATCAACATAATTACTCAGCTATCGATGGATTATTCTCACCGATGACTCGCCAACGTGATACAAATATTCTCCTTCTTCAACATTCGAAGTCTGTGCTCCCCTGCAAATTCTCAATCTGCCAGTAACATCATCAGCTCTTCCAGTATCTAAAGGACGAAGACTGATAACAAGAGAAGAGCACCGCAGCAATTCTGCCACAAACTGGTAGTGGTCCCTGCCATTTGGAAAGTTGCTATTTATCAAACAATCGTCTCCGTTATACACCACGTATAGCTGTGATGAAGCCTTATATTAGTTTAATTTTCAAACAACAAACCTGAATTAATTTTACCTTTTGTATATTAATCATGAATTTCATAATTTGATCCCAACTGTACAGCCCGCTTGCGACAAGAATATCGGGGTTATCTAGAATAAATACTCTCGATCTAGAATCAGAACCAGACCCAATAATGCTGCCAAGAATACTCCGAAGATTAATGCTTTGATATTTGTCACCAGTCTGTGCAAAAATCTTTGCTGACAGATCTACAATCCTGACATCCGTTATTCCACGCCTGCGCAAAGCCTTTGTATGTATTTCTTTTTTATCATCAAAAGTAACTATTGTACAATTTGGCATTCCAGCGTATATGGATTGGACCAGCCAGTTTGGAGAAACATCCAACGTTCCAGATATACTACATAAGCCATCATCAGCTAAAGAGCCATCTTTGAAAAATGAGATATCGTTGAAGGTGAATTTACTCATCTGTACGAATCAAACGTTGAACTCCAAATTAGTAGCTCACGCATTAGGTCTGAGGGTTAGGCAAACCTGAACCTGGCAAAAATGCGGATTGAAATTTCACTTTTAACTAGTATTACAACATACTAATCAAAGCAAAAAAAATGGCTGCTGTTTTACCAACATTGCCCACCGATTGGAGCGCACCAGAGAGCTTTTTGGAGGTAGGTGCTGTTACTCCTGTTGTTAAGAGGGCTGTTGAGCCTGTTGGACCGGGTTTTTTGGCCCATGCCAGACGAACTCTACGAGGTCGAACCTGGAGTGAGGATGAGAAAATCCAGGCCCAGCAAAACGTCAAAAAGTTCGATGACGATGCAAATGAAGACATATTAGAGGACGAGGCTGAAGATCCTGAGATGCTCGAGCGAGACCCTAAGGATTGGAAGCAGCAGGATCACTATGCTGTACTTGGTTTGTCGAAATACCGATACAGGGCCACGGAGGAGCAAATCCGAGTTGCACACCGAAGAAAGGTCTTGAAGCACCACCCCGATAAGAAGGCTGCCGAGGGAGCAATTAATGAAGATGGTTTCTTCAAATGTATTCAAAAGGCATTTGAAACTGTTATGGACCCTGTTAAGCGACGACAATGGGACTCTGTTGACAAGGGTGCTAATGTTGCTCCACCTAAGAAGAATGAGCAAGTAGACTTCATTACTTCGTGGACCAAAGTGTTTGATTCTGAAGCTCGATTCTCTAATGTTCAGCCTGTGCCTAGTTTGGGTGACATGGAAACTCCAAAAGCTGAGGTAGACAGTTTCTATTCGTTCTGGTACAACTTTGATTCTTGGCGAACATTTGAATACCTTGATGAGGACGTCCCAGATGACACTAGTAACCGAGACAACAAGCGTTACATTGAACGAAAGAATAAGGCCTCTCGACAAAAGCGAAAGACCGATGATATCGCCAGACTGCGAAAGCTTGTTGATGACGCTCTCAAGACCGATCCTCGTATCAAGATGTTTAAAGATGCCGAGAAGCAGGCAAAGGAGCAGGCTAAATGGGAACGGGAAGCTGGTGCCAGAGCTGCTGCTGATGCCGAGAAGAAAGCCAAAGATGAGGCTGAGAAAAAGGCTAAGGAAGAAGCAGAAGCTGCCAAGTCTGCCAAAGATCAGTCCAAGAAATCCAAGGAGGCCGCAAAGAACGCAAAGAAGAAGAACAAGCGAACCATCAGAGGTTCAGTCAAGGATGTTAATTACTTTGCTGAGAAAGGTTCTGAACCATCTGCTGCTGATATTGATGCTATCCTTCACGATGTGGATGCCATTATTGACAAGCTAGACGACTCCAGCCTTGATGAGGTTGCATCCAAGTTGACTGGTGTCACTGATCCAGCGACTGTTAAACAAATATTTGGTGACAATGCATCTAAGGTCTCTGATCTCAGATATTTTAAATAGATAGTTAAATAGATAGATAGAATGCTATTGTAACATTTTTTTACCAGCCAGTATCCAATGCAATCTAGAAATGTAGGTTTTGGTGTTGTCACTTTCGTACATACCACAGGCTAGCCGTATCCCAAACCTATCCTTATACTATGGCAAAGGACGACGAAAAAGGTTCTGTTTTCTTCCAGAAAGGTATAGCTTACAATTATATTGTGATAATTGACGCTGGATCCACTGGTTCGCGAGCTCACATATACCACTATCCAGCCAGTAATGACATTGGCCGGTTAGAGAACGTTGAGACAAAGTATTTCCCACAAGTTAGCAAGTCAGCGCACAAGTGGACGAAGAAGATAAATCCCGGGATCTCGTCATTTGCAGATGATACATCCAAAGTTGGTCCAGATCATATTAAAAAGCTACTGAAATATGCCAAATCTGTTATCCCGAAGTCGCAGGTTCCGCGTACCCCAGTTTTCTTGTATGCCACTGGAGGTATGAGATTGCTTCCCGATAAGAAGCAGCACGAGTTGTTACAAAACACTTGCAAATACATCCAAAAGGAGTCCAAATTTTTTGTTCCAGATTGTCAAGACCATTTCAAAGTCATTTCTGGAGATATCGAGGGGATTTTTGGATGGCTTGGCCTTAATTATCTGATTGGAGGAATCGATAATCCAGAGAACCACCAGCATGGTAAGGATCATACAACATATGGGTTTCTGGACATGGGAGGAGCTTCCACACAAATATCTTTTATTCCGAATGCGACTGAAATCGAGGAACACAAAAATGACTTGTACCGAGTGGCTTTGGCGTCTCTTGATGGCCAACATGACAAGATGTATGATATTTACTCTCACAGTTTCCTTGGTCTTGGAATGTATGAAGCCCGTAAGTCATATTTGAGTGGACTCGAAGATAAAGATGGTCTGAAGGAAGATCCATGCTTGCCAAAAGGTGCAAAATCGAAATTTTCAAGGAGGGCTGCTGATGACGATGATGATGACTATGAAGATGGCGATGAGAATGAAGACGTTGACGACGATGAAGAAGACGAAGAAGACGAAGAAGACGAAGAAGACGAAGAAGAAGAAGAAGAAGAAGAAGGAGATAATGACAAAGGAGAGGATAAGGATAAGGACTCAAAGGGCGATGAAAATAAAGGAGGTGCGGAAACAAATTTGATTGGAACTGGTGATTTTAAACAGTGTCAGAAATCACTTGTGCCATTTGTTAAAAGCATTGTTGAAGAAAAGAAGCCAGACTTTGATTTCGAAATAAATCATTTTGTCGGAGTAAGCGAGTACTATGATACCGCAGATGGATTCTCTATGGGAGGATCTTTTGACTACAGTTCATTTAGTTCCAAAGTTGAGGAATTTTGTAACAGCGAATGGGAAACGATCTCTAAAGATAAGCAGTATTCAGACTTGGGTGAAACAGAAGTCAAAGATCTCTGCTTCAAATCAAACTGGTTATTGTCAGTAATCAACCAAGGTTTCCAGTTTCCCAATCAGTCAACTGGCAATATTACAACTGTTCCTCACGATTCGCCAATTTCCAGCTATCTAAATCCTTTGCAAAGTGCCGAAGACATCAATGGTGTTGAATTCTCTTGGACTCTTGGACCAGCACTACTATATGCAGCTGGTGAACTGGCTACTCACAAGAGGGCCGAACATAATGGTATTCAGATGAACGTCGCATCAAGTATGTGGCAGTATGGCAGCGAGTCCAGTGGATACCAAAGGCCCCGTCTCCTACGAGATGATCTAGAGGGAGCCGACATTGAGATGTGGGACGAGTATTTTGACCGTAAATCACACAGATTCTATGGGTCGCTACTGTTTTTGGCTATTTTGGCTTTGGCTGTCTATCTGCTACTAGGCAAGTCTCGACGTCAGATCGTTTGGCAATCAATTAAGATCAGAGTACAAAGATTCCAGTCAAAGGGTGCACAATATGCCCCGGTGGGAAATTCTCGAAGAGCATCTCCAACGGCTGATGATTTTGAACTCGCAGATGTTGAACGAGACGGATTCGACATTGCGTCTGACGACGATCAATAGTCCCCCACTTCCAATTAGATTCCTCGGCCGCATATTATATGCAGTGACATCAAAATGGACATACATTCAGTCATCTTAGTTCTAATATACAAAAAAACCTGTAACTCTAATATATATTAGTGACCACTAGAGTTACCAGATACATTTAAAGGAATTTGTCTTTATTGAGTCAGTAAAATATCTATGGCAAGCCAAACAGCTCAACAGAAAAAGCCAGAGGCCTGGAAGTCATTTTTGGCAGGAGCTACCGCTGGTGGAATTGAGGGATTCGTGACTTATCCTTTTGAATTTGCCAAAACCAGACTTCAGCTGGTCAGTAAGGATTCAACCGCTTCGAGAAATCCACTAAAGCTGATTGCAAATGTCGCTCGAGATCAGGGAGTCAAGTCATTGTATACAGGATGTGGTGCTTTTATTATAGGCAACACAGCCAAGGCAGGGATTCGATTTCTGGGGTTTGATTTTATCAAAGAGGCACTTAAAGACGAAAACGGAAACCTCTCGAGATCGAGAGGAGCTTTGGCAGGTCTTGGAGCAGGTATTATAGAATCGGTAGTTGCTGTCACCCCTTTTGAAACTATCAAAACCGCAATGATTGATGACAAGCAGTCCAAGAATCCTAAATATCAAGGATTGATTCGAGGACCAACTCGACTGATACAGGATAAAGGTATAGCTGGTATATATAGAGGAGTGGTACCAGTGACTATGAGGCAGGCAGCTAATCAGATGGTGCGATTGGGCTCATATAATGCCATGAAAACGTTTATTCAGTCTTCCAAAGGAGATACGAAGGCCCCATTGTCATCGCTAGAGACCTTTGGAGTAGGAGCTATAGCAGGAATAATCACTGTTTACACCACAATGCCCATAGACACCGTGAAAACCAGAATGCAGAGTCTGGAGGCTAAATCAATGTATTCGGGAACAATTGATTGTTTCGTCAAGGTTGCTAAAAATGAGGGTGTGATAACTTACTGGAAGGGAGCTACTCCTAGGTTGGGTCGTCTCATTCTAAGTGGAGGAATTGTCTTCACAGTGTACGAAAAGGTTATTCAAATTCTGGGGTGAAACCATCCCCTTGTAGATATTATATATACATAGTTGGATGATAATAACTATTAGACGTCTATCGGAGTCGCTTGGACGAAAACAAAAATAGAATAAAGGACTAGAGAAAGTTGTGAAAAAAGTAAGACAAAAACAAACAATGCAACAATAAATTATGCTAAACCATGGTACTAGAGGTGGTAGTTTCAGGCTCAGTCTCTTCAGTGGGTTCAACAGGCATAGATGAACGGATGATAGCCAACTCCATTCGCCTGGCCCTAACATAGTCTATAATCGATTTCAAGATGATGAAGATACCAACAGCCATGAGAAAAGTTGGAACCCAGTCTGCGATCTGGCCTGATTCGTGGGATGCTTCAACAGCCGAAACAGTAGCAGCAGAAGCAGCATCATGATGTGAAGGCGTAATTGTACCACTAATAGGTGAATCCACACCAACTTCAAAATCGTTTGGATTAGAAGGCTCGAATTCTCCATTCATTCCCACTCCATTTCCATGATGCTGAGACCCAGGTTGGCTTTCTGGTTGAAAATAGAAACCACACTGAAGAAGAGTAATGCCCAAGCCTGCTCGCGAGCCCTGCTTAGCAGCGTGAGACGTGTGCAACAGATAGGTCAGGAAAAATCCCACAAACTGGAATGCTGACGATACTATCATATTCCAAGCAAAATTAACGGGGCTACCCACAGGAAGCCCATCTACAAACAGTTCATCGTTAATACCGGGAGCGAGAATTGTAGTCTCCCAGTATGGTGGAGTAGCATCTGCTGCTGCTTCCTCATAAGTCGGTGGTTCCTCTTGACTCCCATCTGGCTTGTCATTATCAGGCTTCGCACTAATATTGGCAAACACACCATCGTTGTTGCGGGCAGAAGATCGGACTGCTGACCATCTACTCGCCAGAGCTGATAATAACCCTCCATTTCTAGACGAAGACAGCGAAGATGGCCTCCTACTGGAACCTTGATTCGCAACTAGAGCAACTGAACTAGCCGACCCGATTGTAGATGAACTCACTGACGATAAATCAGACTGAGAACTAGAACCTGGTAGTCCTTCCGAATGTGCCACCGGTCCGTAACCTCGTCGATCAATGTGTCTATCGTCCTCGGGAACTAATCCATCATCGTCGTCGTTATCAGATGCAAAAGCATCTTCTACACCATCCTCTTCGGCATGGCCCCAGGATCTATTGCACGGAGGAAGTTCCTCGCTATTCTGTTCTGGAAGCCTGCTATATTGGCTCATTATAGTAGAATGAATACTCTAGTTGCTGCTGTGAGGCTGTGCTGAGCTATTTGTAATATCCCGCATGAAGGGATGGATATATGCTAGTATTGCTCGCAATAATACCATTAAATATATATTTATGTATAACATTGGAGCATTTGGGAATCAATGTAGAGGGTTTAATTTATGGGCCATAATAATTGAATAATGATTTCAGTTCTCTCATTTTGGAGCTTGTTTTATAAAACGCTCTCTTTATGTACTGATCACTGATATACGGTGATTCAAGCTAGCTAGGAGGAACGAGCAACGGGTGCAAAATGTACCAAGCACATGGATACAATGATACTATTGATTATTACCAAGATTGAGGATAGTTATAATGTTAATTTAGGATATTAAATGCAGGGCTCTAGACTCGTAGGTTTAGTCTTTAATGATATTCTTGCAAGGGGATGAGTAGCAGTTGAGTCTTTTCACCAAAAAAAGCCCACCGCCGAAAACCATAATGTTGGAGCATCAAGCAATCAAACCGTCTGATGTAAACAGAAAGCAGACTGGATCTAGGCATTCGGCTTATCGGTAGGCCGTCTATGTCTGCTCTAAATAAAGTGATCTATTTGTGGGGTACAGCCTGTTTCGTGTTGTCCGGCATTTGCACTTGTGTACTATCTTGGCGGGGCGCGTGCCAGTGACGTAAGGGTGTGCATACACGTTTCTTGTTTTGATGTTCTGAAACCGGCAAGGTATCTCGAAAAATTTTGAAAAAAGACTTGACTGGTGATTTCTGTCAAAGTTTTTAAAGTTTTTTGTTCAAAAACAAAAAGGAGAGCGTCTCTTTGCAGAGTCGTAAACATCAACTTCTCTAGTTGCAAACGAAGGCTTGGATTACCTGCCGGCGATCGATCGACATTACATGTTATGTCGATCTCATCCTGGCACCAGGGCTTTAAATACATATACCGTGGGGTCGCAAGGATACCACGTTGCGTACCTGACCAGCTATCTTGACTTGCTCATAGAAAGAGTACCATCACGTCGCATATTTTCTATAAATACACGAGTTACAACCCCGGTTATTGGTTTCCTTTACTTTACTGCATTTGTCAAGGAGGCGCTTGTTTTAGAGCGGATTAATTCTTTGACCTACTCTACCCCGCTGACATAGCTGGCTATTTTTCTAGGAGCCCATTTCCTTGAGCGACGTCCGAGAAATAGGCCTAAATCCATCTATTGTCGAGGACGAGGAGTGACGTGCGAAGGTTAATATGGCGCTGGGGATTTTAGAGCCAGATTTCTATGGTGAAATAACGGGAACGGTCGTCATGATGACGGCTAAACATGACGATCCCGAGAAGAAAACTACTGATCGTCTTAAAAGAACTGATGGAGGAGTTGTCTTATACCCACAACCTCATGATGATCCGAATGATCCTCTTAATTGGCCGATGTGGAGGAGAGATTTGGCTCTTGCTGTAATTGGATTCCATTCTTTTATCATTGGTGGTATGACTCCGCTATTGGCGTCAGCTTTCACCCTCATGTCTGCCGAGTTCGAGATTCCACAGTCCACTCTGGCTTATCTTGTTGGAGGTTATATGCTTGCTATGGGAGTCGGATCTGTATTCTTTGCACCCACAGCAGTTTTGTACGGCAAGAGATTGGTTTACCTAGTCGCCTTGGTTGTATTTCTGGCCGGTGCAGTTTGGGGTGGAGCTTCAAATTCATTCGGTAAACTACTGGGAGCCCGAATTTTGATGGGACTAGGAGGATCTCCTACAGAATCTCTGCCGAGTGCTTCCATTGCTGAAATTTACTTTATGCATGAACGAGCGTACCGACTCGGTTTGTACACATTACTCATGTTAGGAGGAAAGAATCTTGTTCCAATGGTTGCCGCGTTCATTATTGGTGACAAAGGATGGAACTGGGTATTTTGGATTCTAACTATTATAGCCGGAATGAACTTAGTTTTAACTTTTTTCTTTGTGCCAGAAACATGGTGGGATCGGACTCCCATTCCAAATAAACGAAGTTTGGAAGAGACTTCTCTGGCACAACGCGCTCGAACGAACTCGCTATTGTCGAAAGCTTCGATGATGCTCAATAGCTCTCACCCCGAGATCTGCTTGAAAAATGAAACCGAAAATACTATGGATGCTCCGATTGCGGATGGCTCACAAAATGCTGGAGACAATAATATCACCAATCAAAGTAATGTTCTTGCCAGTGCTTCTGAACAAGATCCAGCAGAACCAGAAAATGGTAAAGTGAGAGAAGACCAAACTGTTGCTACTTCCACTCCAGTAAGGACGCCGCGACATCTTAAGTTTGATATTCGTCCTAAGGACTCTGAGGATTATTTCGGAGACTTTTCCTCTCAAGTTGGTAGCCCTTCTAAAGATCCCAGAACTCCAGGAAGGAGTGCACCGGGGACTCCAGTACCTGCATCACAGAATTTAACCTATCTTCGGCCACTGGTTCTGAGGAGTTTAAGCCATATGTCGACTGATCCTGAGCCACAGAAGAAACATTTTAAAGAGACCTTAACCATTTACCACGGACGGTTCACAAAAGACAGATGGTGGATGGTAGCCCTTCGACCATTTGTCTTGTATGCGTATCCGGGTGTATTGTTTGCTACATTTGTCTACGCTTTCAGTGTTGTCTGGCTCATTGTTATCTCGGAAACTATATCTGAAATCTTTTCTAAGGATCCATATAACTTTTCCACTACTTCGGTAGGGCTGTTATATATCTCAACTTTTTTGGGTGGATGTCTTGGATCTGCTGTGGCAGGGAGACTGTCAGATATTATTGTCCGAGTCCTTTCGAAAGCGAACGGAGGAACATATGAACCTGAGTTTCGAGTAGTAATGATGGCTCCAGTTGCCATTGCTGTAACTATAGGAATGATGGGATTTGGATGGTCTACATTTGAAAAAGATTTATGGATCGTGCCCGCCATCTTCCTTTGCGTTATTGGGTTTGGATGTTCTCTTGGTTCTACTACTGCTATCACTTATGCTGTCGACTCTTATAAGATGTTTGCAGCAGAGGCCCTAGTCACGCTGAATTTAACCAAGAATGTTCTTGGTTTCTTGTTTTCGCTTTTTGTGCCCAAATTCCTGGTTGGTTCCGGTTCCAAGACAACTTTTGTGGTATTTGGAGGCATAGAGATATTTATTTGCCTGTTCGCTATTCCAGTCTATATCTACGGCAAGCGGATAAGATATTGGACTGACAGAGTCGATATGATGAAAGGGCTCTATTATCATGAGGTCGACGACGATCAAGATATTTCGCAGTCCACTTCAACGTCTCAAGATGAAACCTTATAAAATTGAAATCGTTATAAAAAATGCATATGATGAGATGAGATAACCTATAAATATAAATAATTGTGTATAATTTACCAATGTGCAACATTTCCGCTATCCTTGTCAACTTTCCATGAACCAGCTAATCCCTGCAATGGTTCAAGATCCGGTTTCTGTATCATCCTCTTCTTAGCAGTAGTCACACCGCTATCCTCCTCTTCCGAGCTCGTAAAGGTTATATTACGTTTAGAAGTGAGCTTGTTAAGCAAATTTCTATTCTCAGTAAGAAGTCGCTTCCCCCATGTCCCAGCAGCCGAGTCTCCAGTTTCATCTCTGGCTTGCTTAAGAAATGGGATTAATGCTGTGCCACCTGTACCTGTGCTGTTCTTATTCGAAGAACCTGCAAGGCCATGTCTTTTGGATACAATTTGCTTCTTTTGCTTCCCTTCTCGTGATGGAAGGACAATGTATCTCGAAACAATTTGGATATGCTTATCTCGGAAGGTTCGCAACATGGCCAGACATGCATCATACGACAGAGTCAGAGCCGGAGTTTTTGCACCATTTGCCACGACATAATCACGAATTTCCGCTACTTGGCTTAACGCCTCAAGAAAACTTCTGTGTGGGCCGGGCATATATTTGCGCATCTCTTGAATGAAGTTATTCTTCTTCGGAGCGCTTACACCTTCATCAGAGTCACTCGCAGTGCTACTTACCAAAGCAGTAGGAGGGGGACGATGCAAAGGACCCTCGCCCGTTGGATGGTGTTCAACATTCAAAAGGATATCTAAAGCCTGAATCAAAGAGCTTTGAGCATTACTTCCTCCTGCGTATTGCAAATATTCATCAGAATCACCGTAGCGGACACCATGAGGCAATCCAGCATCTGCCATATTTTTCCAACCAGCCAGATACGGTCGGATACGGTAATAGAAAATATGGGGATCGCACATCTCATACATCCGACCGAGGCTTGTGTTGATTGAATCGATAGCTTCTGCTAATGACTGAAGACAAGCTACCACGATTTCAGAATCACCACTCCGGCAAGCATGGATAGCTTTAATACCAGTCGCAAGACAAGGAGCTCCCTGACGCTCAATAGCAGTACTCACTAAGTAGAACCAGCTTTCATCTATGCAACCGGTGAATGTGTTCAGCGTAGCCAAGTTGTCCAGACTCCATTCTGCAGGTTCCACAGGAGCCACAGTTTTAAAATTCCACAAACATAAGGCAGCATAAGTATTTATAGGAGGAAGTTCAAAATGTTGCGTTACACTGAGCCAAGGTTCAGCAAGTTGTGTTGGTAAATGTTCGGAAGGAAGGTCTCCAGCCCACACATAGCCATGACTGAGAAATCCAAGCACCGTACAAGCTCGCCTCCACTCTGTTTCAGACTTCAACTCATCAGTACTCAACAGGTGCATCTTGTCAACGAGAGGGCGAAGCTGCTTGGTCAGTATAAGGGCTGGCAGGTTCTCAATTAGGTCCTCCCATGGGTTGAAGAAAGCTGGAAGTCGACGAAGCGGAAGCTCTTCAGGGAGAAAGCCAGTCAGAGGAGAGACTCCATAGTCCTCAAGCCGTGGTATTTCTGGTCTCATATTGATGTTGGGCTTGAGCAAGGATCAGTAGCCTTAATAATAATAAAAACGAATAGAAAAGAACCCCTTTTCCAATGTACTAAGGAGGTCAAATGAAGAGTCCTTCAGTAGATTTGACGATTTGAAAAAAAAGCCACTCTGTCGTCTTGGTGATGTATTCCTGTACAACTGAATTCTCACGTAAATAGTTTGTAAAAAAAAGATTCTATCTTCAGCGGCTACACAGACGGGGTGTAGTCAGTTGACAACTATCATTCAGGCTTCTCCAGATTTAGTAAGCCTGACTCACGCCGCTTCCTGTGAGCCGCCGGACCGATTATCTTGGCCGCACTGCTTCTATGGTCAGGTCTGGAACAGCATCCAGCTTGTGCTTATATTGATATCAAACCACTACAAGAATATCTAATTGAGCTTGATAAAACCATCTCGACTCAATTGATAATAACAGCTTGATTATCTGGTCGGTACGTCATCAAAGCAAATTGGCTGGTTATTGTTTCTTTATTTACTTTGTTACTGGTGGTTTCGTGGTGAAGACAAGCGAAGCGGTAAAGAAAGTTATATTTGTGTGCTATATCTAAAGTCTGAGATCATAAGTAAGCTCCTGTCATTTCACACAATGCCGGAATTGGGAGAAGTGGCACATGCAGCATCAATTGTTAGAAAATTCCTGCTTGGCAAGATACTGAAATCGGTCGTAGCACAGGAGGATTCAATTGTCTACTCTAGCCCTCTAACATCAACTGAATTCAAATCTCATGTCACGGGGAAAAAGGTATCTGGTGTATCTAGACATGGAAAGTATTTCTGGATTAGACTAGATTCGTCGCCATCCTCAGTTATACTGTTACATTTTGGAATGGCCGGCTGGGTTCATGTCAAAGGCGTCAAGACTCACTTCATCGTCATGGAGAATGGTGGCGACAAAAAGGCCACTGCTAAGTTGAAATCTGGTGATAAAAAACCAGCCATGACCCATTCGGATGATGGAACTTTTGTGTCTGAGCCAGACCCAGATATGGTATGGCCTCCAAAGTACTATAAGTTTATATTGACAGCCGATGACGGAACGGAGTTGGCATTCACAGATGCCCGACGATTGGGTCGTATTCGAATAATCGAATCCGATAATGATGAAGAGCTCATGAAAATCAAGCCATTGAGTGCTCTTGGTGTTGATTTTTCAAAGCCTGACACTATTTGGCCAATAGAAAAGTTTACAGATCAAGTTTCTGCCCGAAGAGTACCTATAAAGTCTTTAGTCATGGACCAGTCCTTGTTTTCTGGAGTGGGTAACTGGATTGCTGATGAGATACTGTACCAGGCTCGAGTGCATCCAGAACAATATTCCAATACTTTATCCAGTGAGCAGCTGAAACAATTATATGCGAAATTGCTTGAGATATGTGCGTTTGTTGTCAAGGTTGAGGGAAACACCCAAGCTTTCCCTAGCGATTGGTTGATGCTCCACCGATGGGGAAAACGCCGGAAAAATGAAAAACAATATACTGCTGATGGCCATGAAGTTACTCATGTAACTGTGGGAGGTCGAACTAGTTGTTTCGTACCGGCTCTGCAGAAGAAATCAGGGGCTGTAAAATCCGAATCTGATGAAGTCAAACAAGAAGATTTGGATGAGGACCAAGACGAAGGGAAAGTAACAAAAGCAAAGAAGGCAAAAAAAAGTACTCCTAAAAAAGCCCGTAAATGATACGATATATGACTGAGCTGTATTCATAAGGGTATTTCCTGGTATTTTTCCGTTGATGACATTAGATATGCACAATCCCCCCTAGTTTCTCCATTGGGTCGCAGATGCATATTGCATCATGCAGTGACGTCCAAAGCCAAGTCCAAATTAAGTAAGAGTAAGAATAGGAGATCACGTCGAAAAATTCTGTCTCTTGTCTCGATAAGTATTGTTGTAATTCTTTTGGCATACTTTACAAGTCTCAGCGCGAGCACTAAAATAAAAGTGTAATATGTAATCAAAGGCGCGCACTTGGGCAGCTTGAAGCACATTTAATGTCGCTTGTCATCTTGAATTCAAGTCAAGTGCATTATTATTAATCCCTCAGATTTGTATATATTCAACAGACAGCTTATTTTCTCAAATTGCCCTTTCCATTATTTAGTTCATACTCTACTCGCTATATTTGGCGGTTTCTGATAAAGTTTGGCCGCTCTGGGCCCCCGTGCTGCAGGAGGACGCCTGATAAGTCCGTATAAATCCGCATACACCCACATTAATCCGACTACCTAACTGTTCTGGCAATGAGAAACACGTTTCAAAGACTGTCTAAGGCAGTGACGAGGTTAACAAGAGAGGCAACTCTTGACTGCCCGTATACGGTATGGTGATATTTGAAATATATATTCATTCAATTCTTTTATCAATGGACTAATACTAGGGGTCTCGGCTCTTGAACATCCCACGACTCAACAAGGGAAGCGCATTCCCCGTCTATGAGCGAGAGGAATTTGGTCTCCATGGCCTTCTTCCTTCGGCAGTCAATACACTTGAGGAACAGGTCAATCGTGCTTATGATCAATTCCTTAAATGTCCTGATGACTTGTCCAAGAATGTATTCTGTGAGAGTATGAAGGTTCAGAACGAGGTCCTTTACTATAGGCTTATTGCTGATCATATCACCGAAATGTTTAGCATTATCTATACCCCTACTCAGGGAGAGGCCATTGAGCAATATTCTCATTTGTTTAGGAAGCCCAATGGTTGTTTCTTGAACATTAACCATGCAGATACTACGAGTATTGAGCACAGCCTTCGACAACATGGTGGTAATGAAGATATTGACTACATTGTTGTAACCGATAGCGAGGGAATCCTTGGAATTGGGGACCAGGGTGTCGGTGGAGTTGGAATTGCTGTGGCGAAATTGACGTTGATGACAGTATGTGCAGGAATCGACCCTGCTCGTGGCATTCCCGTTGTTTTGGATGTTGGCACGGATAACGAGGAAAAGCTGAACGACCCGTTATACCTTGGAAACAGAACAAAGCGAGTTCGTGGTGAAGAATATGACCAATTTGTTGATAATTTTGTTCAGTCTGTGAAGCATCTTTATCCCAAGGCTATGCTTCATTTCGAGGATTTCGGTACTTACAATGCTTACAACTTGCTGAACAAGTACCATGACGAGCTTTCTTGTTTCAATGATGATATCCAAGGTACAGGCGCTGTTACAGCTGCTGCTATTACGGCTGGGTTGAAAACACTGAACAAGGACGTTACTCAAGCTAAAATCTTGATTTACGGTGCAGGCAGTGCGGGAACTGTAGGTATAATTTGATTTACATTAGGCTAATATCAGGGAATTGCGAACCAGCTGGTTGACAATTTGACAACCAGGGGAATGACTTTGGATCAGGCAAGAAGTAACCTTTATTTGATGGACCGACCGGGCCTGTTGAAGAAGTCAATGACTGATAGTTTGACGGAGGGCCAGAGAAATTTTGCAGTAGATGATGCACCTTGGGATGGAATTGATACTACAAGGCTCCAGGAAGTTGTCAAACATGTTAAGCCTGATATCCTTATTGGTTGTTCAACTAGACCAGGAGCTTTTGATGAAGGCGTAGTGACCGAAATGGCCAAACATGTCGAGCGACCTATCATTTTACCTTTGAGTAACCCAACTAGACTGCACGAAGCAGTTCCAGCAGACGTATTGAAATGGACTAACGGCAAGGCACTTGTTGCTACTGGATCTCCTTTCCCTCCAGTCGATGGCGTATGTTTTTGGCATTCTTTTTTAACGATATACTAACATAGCGAGAAATTTCTGAAAACAACAACTGTTTTATCTTTCCAGGAATTGGATTGGGAGTAGTGCTTTCTCGTGCAAATAGACTAACCAAAACAATGATTTCGGCTGCCATTGATTCTCTTGCTAACCAGTCACCTCTTCTTAAAGATCCAAATGGAGGTTTGCTCCCTCATGTTTCTGAAATTACGGAGATCTCCGCTCGAGTTGCAACTGCCATTGTTTTGCAGGCTATTGAGGATGGTGTAGCAGAGATTGAACATGAAATAGCACCTGGTACTTATAGCAATGTTGCAGTGCCCCGAAACTTTGATGATTGTCTTGTATGGGTCAAGAGACAGATGTGGAAGCCAGAATACCGTCCACTACGAAAGATTTCGGCTCTTCTGTGATCTGGTATAATAGAAATATTGTAATATCAATAAATAGATGCTAGAGTTGAACATTATTAAAGTTCTGTGAAGGCTTAGTTGGATATTCTTTTGCAAACAAATCCTTCAGCCAAATACCCTCCTTGTTAGTGAGTTGCATCGCATGCTTAAGTTTTTCCATCCCGTCGATATCAAAGTATGGCCACAAACGATCCAATATGTCGTCCAAAATATTGTCGGGAATGGGTACAGAATTCAATACTTCCGCCAGGCACCCTCCTATGGCAAGGAGAGTTCGTGCTTCTGGAGAGAATTTAACCTTAGAGCTTTTCAGGGAAGGGATGATTTCTAAAAGCGTTGGCCAAAGAGAGACAATGCGATTTGTCATGAAGTCTCCTGCACTCCTGGAAATGGCCCCAATGCATCGAAGAGCACTTTCCGCAACGAAAATATCTTTATCATTGATATTTGAAGCAATCAACGGCCATATATTATTGACAGCTGGTAAGAATCTTTCCTTATTGAACGCAAGGACTATAACAGATGAAGAGATCAGTTCCAGGAGATTATACTTCAAAACTGCAGAGGAGTGAGTCAAATATTTGTCAGAATAAGTGACAATATTCTCAACAAGGCCATATGTTGACTGAGGGACAGGATAATTCCACTCCTTCAATTCATTTTCTTCTGCATTATCAGCTGGTGTGTCCGTCATTTCCTCGTCGTCTTGATTACCAACAGCTCCTTCCAATGAATCTTGCTCGGTATCAGAAGGGCCAGAATAGTCTTCGTCGTCAAAGCTAGGAACTTCATGATTCGCAGATAGCTCCTTAAGTAGCATTTCCAGAGAATGCAACAGAATTCCTTTTGAGACAACAGGAGTCAACTCTACAGCCAAATTGGCATAACCCTTCTCATTTTGGCTAATGAGAATTCGAAATACTCCAAAAATTCCCTCAGTCAGAACAGAATACCCGTGGTAATTATCAAGAATAACGAACATTATTGCTATCAAGTCATTCATGTAGGGAGTGATAGATTGACCAGCCAGATTGATAAGAGTACCCAGGATCACAGTGGTTTGAGGGGATATGTCTAGAGAATTCATTTTGACTGATATACTGTCAATCAAATAGTCCGCATTGCTTATGACCAGTTGTTGAACGGTGTCATAGTCACAGCTCTGTGCCACACTTATCATTAGGTTCTGAGCCTGCCCAACAATTGCATTGTTCGTATGTCCAAGCATGGCTACCATAGGATACATAAGATCAACAAGTTCGAACGAAAAGGCGGATCGAAGCTTCCTTGATAATATTGAAAGGGAATAAAGTGCAATAGCAACACTGGAATCATTTTGTTTGGTCAAAGACTGAATGCTGCTGGCATTTTGGATTATGTCTCCAGAATAATGGAGATACTCTATGATAATTTCCTCAGATTCTGGACTGGTACCATCTGACACAAGCCACTCATCAGAGGGTGAATCTAAGTCCAAAAACCCCTCTAGTATAGTTATGGCAATCCATAAATCAACTAAATTTGAATTACTGGCAATGCTTTGGGGCCTAATCCTTTGTAATAGGGACCTGAGAATATTGGTAGACTGTACAGAAGATCCTATCTGGAAAAGCAGAGTCCGAAGGGAGTCCTCGGTTTGAGAATTCATATTAGATATGACACCGAAGTCAGCCAATGAATTCCTTCTGGGAATGCTAACAGACTTTACTAATTCGGTTGCATTGAAGCCTTGGATTTCTGTCCCCGGTACAAGGCGCCCAGCCGACAAACCAAGAAAGCTTTCCAGTTTACTCACCAAAGAGTCCACCAAGAGAGTGTCATTATCTTGTAAGTTAAGAGAAACTTTGAGAGAATGAAGCACAACAAGAGCCTGACTGTCATTGTGAGAAAAAAGTGCCCTCGGTAGCGAATCCACCCAATCAAATGATCTGGATTCAACAATTGTTCTCACCTTTTCAAATACTAATACAAGATGACTAAGCTCAGTAGAAGCCTTCTTAGATAGCGTGTCATCTGAACTGGATGTAAAGTAAACAATTGTGTCTATGAAGATAGGTAAAGAAGTGTCCAATGACTCAAGACAATTTGATACCAATTTGACGGAAGAAGCAAGCAGTGTCTCTGCGACTTCTAGTTTATCATGTTGTCTCAGAGGAGTCAGAGATTCAAGGGACATCCGGACTTGCTCCTTCGTAGCCTTGAGCCATGATTCCGTTCTGTATTTGACACCAGGAGCTCCAGGTTGAAGACTGAGTAGATCAATATCTCGGAACGCAATTGCAATTGTATCAGAAAGTAGCCCCAGACAAGATGCCAACACCAAAAAATTCACCTTTCCAAACTTTCCTGTGAGAAGTTTAACCAGCCGGGAGACAATTCCAGGGAGAACTATGGAGATATCATCGCCAGAGCCAATTACAAGAAATATAATATCCCTTAGACAAGATACAGCAGTAAGTTGGCTATCTTTCATGGCCACGCCGTATTCTAAACAATCCAAGAAAACTGTTATACTGTGTGCCACAGTCGGCATTGACAATAAATCCTTGAATTTCAGATGTGATGCTGAGCATGCTCTGTAAAGGGCATCTAGCGATTTGCAAGCAGAACCTCGTAACTCATTTGATTTCCCAAGAAAATCCTTAGATGGCCCAGTTGATTTCGCCGTAGGGGGTGGAATTGGTCCACTCAGCAGATATAATACAACTGCCAGATATGTCTGGGCATCTTCCTTCGACAGAGAAGCTTGCCAGCAGTTGTGGAACAGAAATGTAAATACATCAAGTACCAATTCAGAAGTGCGATCTCCAAGCTCATTTTTGCTGAGTAGGTGTTTAATAGGGAAAAATATATAGTCGCCAATTATCTTGTCACAGAGCAACAAATTGTCTGGTTCCAAAGAGTTCAGACACTGTACCAAGTTATCGAGAGCTGTTACTAACCTTGGCGAATTAGGATCAAAAGACTCTTGTGAAACCAGTGCTTGCCGTGACACGGACATACATGGATCCTTGATCTATAATTAGATGGGTAATTTCTACTATGATTCATAAACACATACCCTTTCAAACAGAATGCGTTTGCTCTCCATATATACCCATATATACTGCTTGACTGATTTGAGATTCCAATCGTTGGAGTCTCCGGAGTTCCACCTGTATGTTCATAAAGGTGTAGTGCATGCACATATCAGACTGAGCCTAATACCCACAAGCCGGACAATGAAATTCGATAAAAGGTCATCCAAAACAGGAAATCACCGTCACACCACACAGAAGTGCTGAATATTTCAGCACACGCAAACAATTTCCAGGGACTACATATTATCCAAAAGTTTCAGGTTTGAACTTTACACATATTTGTGACAAAAAACTTTTTTAAAAAAGTAAGCAGCAGCCACTACTTAACTGTAGTGGATGGTGTCGGTCTCTGAGCACTTGGCGTTTGATTTGGTACAATTATTTAGACGATTCAAAAGAGTTGTCTAAATGATTGAGCCTGATTTTGTACTAAGGAGCTTTGACACATCGATATCGTAGATGAAACTAGGAATCTCTTAGAGACACTCCTTGATTCGCGCTTGCGGTTTTCGGTTTAGATAGACATTGTCCACAATCCGTTAAATATAGAATGTAGCAGTTACTAACTAAAGTGACCCGAACCTCCGTTCTTGCTGACGCTCTCAAAGCTATTACCAACGCCGAGAAGGCTGGTAAGCGACAGGTCCTCCTCCGACCTTCCTCCAAGGTTATCATTAAGTTCTTGTCTGTTATTCAGAAGCATGGTAAGTTAATCTTCAGCGAGATTCGTAGTCTCGAGCTGATAACTGGATGGATTGTCTGTTTTTCCGTCTCTCTCTGTCTTTTAAATGCTCGAAAGATTGATAGAAGTCACCTTACACGGTTGGTATGGGTTTTGACATACCATCTGTTTAGTGCTTCTGACATTTTATTCGCAACCGAAATAAAAAAAGAATTTGAATGGAATCTAACAATAGGATACATTGATGACTTCGAGTTTGTTGATGACCACCGATCTGGAAAGATCGTTGTCCAGCTTAATGGTAGATTGAACAAGGTTGGTGTCATTTCCCCTCGATTCAACGTGCGAATCGACGACATCGAGAAGTGGGTCACCAACTTGCTTCCCTCTCGACAGTTTGGTTACATCATCTTGACCACCTCTGCTGGTATCATGGACCACGAGGAGGCTCGACGAAAGCACGTTGCCGGAAAGATTCTTGGTTTCGTGTATTAAACAGCTTTTTGTTGTTATGTACAGGGAACTATTGAGCAGCTTTTTTAATGTTGCGCAAATAAAAGAGATCTAAAATATATCTGTGTAATGCTTATTAATGCTGTATTTAGCTTAACGAATGGGATGATTATATACACATAAATATACAATATATAGACGCTACCCGTAGATTTGCTTTCAGTAGGAAACAGAAGTGATTTATTTACAGAGCAATGTGTTCTGTGTACATTATACGACACAGACACAAACAAAATATGATATGGTTCAAGCTGCAGTGGTCAAGAATTTCAATATGCCTATCAAGAATCATTCAAGTTCGGTTGCATGACTGACTCGTCGTATGCTGTTAGATAGGATTTAGGCTTTGTTGCAAATGATCCACATCTCTTAGAAAGTTGCTGGACAGTGTAATCTCGGATTATAGATTCGATGCTGCGTTCTTGGCTAACCCAATTCTTGATGGCGACCTGTGGGGCATCCCTCGATGCCTCTGAATCCCTCGCTCCATAAGGATCCATACGAGGATCTATAATAGTAGAAACTTGGATATTATCAGCGGGCTTTTGAGCTTTTTGATTCTTTAAACCGTCATCAGCAACTTTGTCGCAGTATCCTAGGATTCTATCCCTATCAAGCCACGCTGGGAACAGAATGTCTGAGATATAATGCGCGCACGATTCTTGACTAGCTCTAGGCAGATACTTTGATACACTATCATCCGATATCTTGCGTGAATATTGTAAGAAGTGGTTGATTGCCTGTGGAGAGTAACACAGCGCTGGCTGCATCAGATCTTCTATATCATTATTATGATCCATAATAATAATTAGCTTGGAAAAGCCTCAGCATCCTGGCGCAGCCCATTACCAGTTTCTTCATCCGGCGTGACTAGTACTAAAGCTATCGATAACATCAATTTGACAAATGTCATAGCATTAAGCAAATGAACAACGAATCAAAAACGATAGCGTTATTTTGAGTTGCAGTTGAAAATGTATTGAAAACGGATTGAATCTTTATGGCCTTGGGGTCGAGAGCATATGCTAAATGTTAGTGAGATACCAAGCAATGGCAGATTATAACCTCTGGCCTTTCCAGATGAAACTCTGCAGTTTCTGGTGCATGAAAGACCAGATAATATTTCCTTCCATTTCAGGGATAATCCCGGTTGAAATTCGAGGTGGAGGGTATTATCACGAGGTTTAAAAATTCCAGGATGGCCAATGGCTACTAAAGTCGCTTAGATTGGAGCACTCATATGTGAGATCTAGCCTTATCGTTAGGTTTGCTTCCTCCATAACCAACCTCTTTTCATGATATATATGAAAATGCTTTAATATTACATACAGATTTTACAAGATTGTCCATTCGTTTGAAATATATTGTGGCTATACATCATTAGAGCCACAGCGTAAGGCAGAAAAGCACTAGCCACAGCGTAGATCATACGGCGGTGTACATGTTGTATCTGCAACCTAAAATTGGCTCCTTGCGTTTTTCTCTCGTCTTATCCTCCCGATATGCGGGAGAGGAAGAGTAGGTTTGAAAAGCTGGCTAGCTTTCTTGGAAACCTTTCAATCATACCTCCGCCACAGTCTAGCGAGCGCCAAGGCGATGCAAAGCGAAGGAAAGTCGACGATGAAACTGTCCCAAACTTGGCACGGCTACCACCCGAAGTCCATGAGCGAATTTTGGATCTTCTTATAGACGGCAGAAACCGTCTGGAATTTCTGCCCGACCTCATCGCTATTGCTTCAACCTGCAGATCGTTGCACAATGCTCTTATACACGACTACAAGCTGTACACTAATATTACTTTGGGCAACAAATATCAGGCCTTACGGTTTTACAAGCGCATATGCAATTCTAAGAAATCTGTCGAACTTGCCGAGCTAGTTAAAAGCATAACATTTGTACACCCGATGGGCGATAATACTGGAGTTTATAGCAGTATGGGATATTCTACAAGCTTAGCAGGTCCAACAGCGGATCGAACCTGGGCTGAGTGCATTTTAGATATCGTTGCTAGGCTTCCAAACCTGCAAATGATATCTTTGAAGCACATGTCTCCAAGCTTCGAGTTTCCGTCAAATCTCATGCACACGAGTAGTGGACAATCCGTTCGCAATAGACATTTCATATCAGTGTGCTTATCTTCAGAGGTTGGATGGTGTGTGACTTTGAAGGACAGCTTGCTTTGGCCGTTTAGCTCATGCGATTATTTATTTCTCGACTGCATGCATTTGGACTATAATTTCTTCAGCTCTCTTCCGAGCCCGAATTTGATATTAGGGAGCTGTCGTGTCAAGACAAATGAGGAATCCCGGGTATATGACAAGGTCAGATCACTTGCAATAGATGTTGAAACCAAATTCTTCAATGCATTCTTCCCGTTTTTGGAATCTTTTTATATTGGAACGAGTGATCTGTTTGAAAGGTTTGCTCCTGTTGCAGGGTATGACAGTATTTTCAGCCAAAGTTTGCCTTTGATACCGTCAATATTCTATCGACCAACACTCAAGCCTGCTTCTGCGTACTACTGTAAGTATGGAGAGTCACATAAGTTTCTTCATAGAGACAAACCACTGAAGAAGTTCCATATGGGCATCATACTAGCGTCTGCCCAAGACAAGCTCATTTGGTCTACTATAATTATTAAGCTGCTCTACAACTGGGTGGAATTTGTTACAGACTCCATAACTTTTGATATAACTGGGATTGAAATTGGCGGAGAAGATTTTCGCCCCGTTTTGCATGCCTGGAAAGAAATAAAAGGCTCAAAACCAGTGGTACATGTTGGGAACCGTTGCATTTCGTAATTTATTGTAAACTAATATATTTCAATTCCTTCTACGTTATACGTACTTACTTGGGGGTTTATTAGATATTAAAACGCAGCAAAAAAGATCAATACCAAAGTTACCAACTTGTCAACAACCAATGCATTGGAATTCGAAACAGTGGTATTAAGCCCATGATTCTGTTGACCTACCAAAGACTTGTTTTTATCCGGAGCGTAATCATGGTCCATGCTGCTATCATTTGTCGTTATATTGGCCTTTGATCTATATTCTAAACCACTTGAAATGGCAGAATTTGGTCTAGCAAGCGATCCATTAGCTGGTACAATCCTTTTATCCAAAAATTCTACCCCATTTGTGTCATAAATTTTATATGCTGTCATCCTGTTACTGACATTGATGTATGCACCCTGTCTCACCGGCACACCGCTAGAAATAAGATCTTGTGCAGGGCTGTCGGGTATTGGAATTGAGATGTCAAGATTCTCATAATGTTCCAGGCAGTTCTGGGGCCTATCTACCAGGTTTGGCTTGGCTGGGATAGCCAAATTAGCCTGCTCAAACTTCGTTCGAAGTGTATCGAAATCTGCATTGAGATATGCATTACCATTTTGGTCCAGTTCAATAAGACCATAATTATTGGGTTCTTGCGTAAACTCATAGACTAATCCACCGCTAAAAGTTGTAGTCATTGCTGGTGAATAAATAACTGGGACTTCTTCAAATAGTCGCGGCATAATGGCATTACATCCATATTCAGAAAAAAAAATCGGAAGAGAATAGTCGCTATAATCCAAAGCCAGCGTATCATAGCCACTAGAAGAAATAGTTTGATGTCCACACCATTGGTATGAGTTGACACCGTAAAAATCGACTGATATTAATTCATCACCACATTCTAGATATTTTGCAAGAGAAATTCGATACCTCAAATCATCGGCCGCTGAATATCCTACTGGTATCTTCCTAGGTGAATGAATACTTAAATATTTTTTAATATCGCGGACTAATGCTTTAATGAAATTTGGAGATTTGGATGCCGAGTGTTCGTCATTTATAATTTCATTTCCAGCAAAAAAACCAAGAGTATTATTGTAGCCGGAAAATTGCTCGATAACTTTGAAGACATGTCCCAGATATTCTTTATGATAAGTGGTCCAGGGCTCGTATCTATTGAGAGATTCTCCAACACGAGGGGAATTGACATCCAAAATTACATAAATACCACTTTGAGCCAATAAACTCATACACTCGTCATGGTTCAAATCAGGGCTCACTGTATATACTCTAATGGCATTTATTCCCAGCTTTTGAAAGAGAAAGATATCTCGCGAACATGACTCAAAGCTCGAGAGGGGATCAGAGATTCCCATGTACGCAGATGACCCTCCGGGCTGATAGTCAACACCTCGAACCAGAATCTATATTAGCTTGCTCTTTTCATTTCTAAATGATAGCACCGAGGGCCTTGAAACCAAGACCATAAAATCCATACCGTTTCTCCAGTGATGGAATCAACAAACTGCCGTCCCTGGACTGCAATGGGATTGATGTCACCAGCAACAACTCCCGCAAGAGCAAGTATCATTGACAGCCGAACCATTGTGATACCTGATGCGCTTCCCAGCTACAGATTTATAAAATTTATAAAATCTTTGTGTATTAATGCTGAACAAAAAAATACAGATAAAGCAATTGATGGTAGCTAGCATGATTTTCAAAAAAATATGGATCTATGGTCAGAGTATTCTATGTTCAATTATGCATTATCGACCCATCCAGCCACCATCAACCAGGAGGACATCACCACTGACATAGTTTGAAGCATTGCTTGCTAGAAATATGACAGGGCCTTTGAAATCTTCTGGCAAACCCCACCTACCAGCGGGAATTCGTTCCAGAATCTGTCTACTTCGTGTAGGGTTGGCCAGCAACGCTTCATTCATGTCAGTATTAATATAACCAGGGGCAATCGCATTGACGGAAATTCCTTTGCCAATCCATTCGTTAGATAGAGCCTTCGTCAACTGACCAACACCACCCTTGGATGCTGCATACGCAGGAACAGTGATTCCACCCTGGAAAGTGAGTAGGGATGCAATGTTTATTATCTTTCCCCTCACACCATGGGAATCTGGTTCTCTCGATAAGAAATGTGCACCAACGTCCCGACATAGAGTGAATACAGCACTCAGATTGACTTGAAGAACAGCCTCCCAATCATCGTCGGGGAATTCGTGAGCTGGATGACGTTTTTGAACCCCAGCACAATTGACAAGAATGTCGATTCGAGGAACTACCAATAATACCCGAGACACAATCGTAGCGACATCCTTTTTATCACTGAGATCAGCAGTTACGATGTAAGCCTTACGTCCCAGCTTCTCAACCTCTGCCTTAGTGTCGTCATTATCGTTCCGCTTTGGGTTAGCCTATTTGTGCATTATCGACAGATCATGACAGCCATTTATCGGGTATACAATGACCGTGATTTCCCGACACTTACCTGAATCAACACGACGTCTGCACCAGATTCTGCTAACGCCAAAGCCATAGCTGAACCAATTCCTCGGGTTCCACCCGTAATAAGTGCAGTCTTCCCTACCAGTGAAAAGTACCTCGACATCTTCTGTTTTTTTGTTAGTTTTCACTCAGATGGTGTGCTGATGCAGCAGCCTTCTTGCTCTACCTTATATAGCCTATTCGGCATTGTGGGCATCGGAGCGTTCTGCCAACCCCACATACAACTTGCACCAATTTGGCCATAAGTGGGGGCAACTTTACTCCCCCACGGCTAAATGTATCGGCAATGCAGACCGACTTTGCCAAATGAGGAACCTGCGCCGGGCCTACAACCGCGAACTATTACATACATAATATATGTATATATATACAGCGTTAGCCCAGGATCTCCTTTTGGTGCTGTCCGCGAACTCAATTTATAGATTTTAATCATGCCGCAACCAGTGCCTCTCATTCAGGCGAGTGTTTTACACAAAGAAAAAGATATTCGAGTCGAGTCTAGATCTCTCGAAGACCCCAAATCTGGGGAAGTTCAAATTGAAATTAAATGCACTACGTTGTGTGGATCAGATCTACATTATTATCAGCATGGTCGTAATGGAGATTTCAAAGTTCGTGAGCCATTATCACTAGGACATGAGGCCGCCGGAGTTATTGTGTCAGTAGGACCTGATGTTAACCATCTCAAGTTGGGAGATAAAGTGGCCCTTGAAGTTGGCCAGCCCTGTGGAAACTGTGAAATATGTCGGAAGGGAAGATACAACTTATGTGCAGACATGAAGTTCCGATCCAGTGCCAAATCTTATCCTCATTTTCAAGGAACTCTACAGGATAAGCTGAACTGCACTGCCAATTGGTGCTACAAGCTCCCCGAATCGATTCCTTTGGATCAAGCTGCATTACTGGAACCATTATCAGTTGCTCTTCATGCTGGTGATAGAGCAAAAGTATTCCCGGGAGCATCGGTTCTTGTTATTGGTGCTGGTGCGATAGGGCTGTTCTCGGCAGCAGTTGCTAAAATTGCAGGCGCTACAACCATTGTGATTTCAGACATTGCCAAAAACCGAGTGGACTTTGCAGTGGAGAATGGCCTTGCCACGCATGGTTATGTTGTTCCTCCAAAACGTGGTTCTACTACAGAAGAAAAGTTGGAAATTTCTAAAGAATTGGCTGATGCACTAATTTCTCTGCCCTCTGATTCTTCAGATCCCTTATCGTCACCCGTTGGGCATTATGATTTTACATTTGAGTGCACTGGTGTTGAGTCATGTGTTCAATCTGGAATATATGCTACTACAGCTGGTGGAAAATTAGTCTTCGTCGGCATGGGAAACCCAATTCAAACTCTTCACCTTGCACCTGCCCTTGTTCGTGAGGTCGACCTGGTTGGAGTCTTCCGTTATGCCAATAATTATCCCACTGGAATCAAGTTGTTGGCATCTGGTTCAATACCTGCCATTGATAAGATTGTGACACACAAGTTCCATGGGCTTGCTAATGTCAAAGAGGCATTTGATACTGCATCTAAATCCATTGATGACAAAGGAAACCTTGTGATCAAGGTAGCAGTTGTGAATTGAAAGACCGGCAACGAGTTAATGTCACTTAAAAATTATAATTTCTGGTCTTTTTATTATTTATTTTTGTTCGTATGTTTGTTCTTCTCGTCCATTGCTTGCATTTAGCATGTCTTAATCACCCCCTGATTTCTGTTTTCGTAAGCCCTTGCCCAAGAAGCTTCTAGCACATGTCGAGGAGAATATAACCAACGTCACACTTTTGCCCTACTCTACAACTTATTATCATGTCTTCAGACAAGAAGGCTGTGGCGGTGGGGATTTTGGATTTCCTAAATTCCTCTATTCGAGATGGAACTATAAAGGCTGATGATAAAGAGTCGGTTGAGGTGGCAATTGAATGTATATCTGAAGTTTTCGGTGTTTCTGCCGAGGACAAGGAGAAGCTGTTGGGCAATGTAACTCTGTCGTCTCTGGTTTCTGACTTCAAGAGTGGCAAATCAACAGTTTCAGCTTCAGCTTCAAGTGATAAGTCGGGAGCTTCTGCGTTTGCTTCTAGCTCATCCACCTCTAAGGCTGCTACATCGTCAGAGATAACAGATGAACAAAAAGCAGATGCTGAAAAGCTGAAATTGGAGGGAAATCGATTCATGGCCCAACATAAGTTTGAAGATGCTGTTGATTCATATTCCAAAGCAATTGCTTTAAATCCCAATAATGCTATTTACTATTCAAACAGGTCGGCGGCCTACTCATCACAGCGTGAATCTACCAAAGCTGCTGAAGATGCTAAGAAAGCCATTGAAATAGATTCTAATTATTCGAAGGCATATTCAAGATTGGGCTTAGCATTGTACAGTCTTGGTGATGCTCATGGATCAATGGATGCTTATGAGCAGGGCCTTAAATGCGAAGGAGATTCTCCTAGTGATGGAATGAAGAAGGGTTATGAGACTGCGAAGAAAAGAGTCCAAGAAGACCTTGAATCATCTGTTCCCGCAGATGAATCAGAAATTGATACAGCAGCCGCTACTACCAGGTCTGCTACATCATCTGCATCAGCTTCCAGTGGAGGAATGCCTGATCTCAGCAGTATGGCGAGTATGCTTGGAGGAGGAGCTGGCGGTGGAATGCCCGACCTCTCTTCTCTTCTTAACAATCCAATGATGGCACAGATGGCACAGAATTTGATGTCAAATCCCTCAGCGCTTGGTAATATAATGAATAACCCAAGCGTTCGACAGATGCAGGATCGATTCAGGAATGGACAAATGCCTGGAATGTCTGAGCTTATGAATGATCCCTCGCTTCAAGAAATGGCTCGAAACTTCATGGGTGGTGCTAACAATAATGAAGACAGCGGCAGCAGCTGATTTAACTAACATCTAGCCAATAATAATATATGCATTTCTGATTTTTGAGCGCCTGACTTGATAATCAGATTTTCATGGAAGCCGTTGATGAAGAACAAGTTCTGCAATTCCTAGGGTATACATACGTGTCTCGCAGTTTTCTGGCAAACGTCTTTCGAGTCGTTTCAGTAACTAATTATAGAGCCATTGGAGTATTACTATGCGGAATGAATATCACATTCACAATTATTTCTGAGGCTGATTTGAAATTCGGTTATTTAGTTAGGATTACCATTTGCGTAGAAAATAAATAAATATATCAGTATAGTCCTGTTAATAAAGCGTGGCGGATTCGTCACTACTGCTTGAACCTTTCAGATAACCTTTGGAAGCGTTTCAAAGTTTCCTTTTCTTGCCTGATTGTTGATTTGACAAAACGTTTTATAATAATTTGCATTTCTCTTTCCCGTGAAGTGTGGAAACCGCCAAGCTCTGAAGCTAGAGAGATATGGCTGTACTTAATATCATTACTAAGTCGTTGGATATCTCTCTGAGCATTGAAGATTTGACTTTGATATCCTTTGATATCTCTCTCCCTTTTCTCTTCGAACATGCCCAATGGCCATCCTGATTGTCCACTTGACTTAACAAGAGATCCTCGTGCCTTCGAGAGCGTATTGTCCTGGATCTTTAGTTGCATGATCAAATTGATTGGCCACGATAGCGCTGATAAAACTGCATCAGAAGTACTAGCAATACCAGTTACCTCAAAATACAGAGTCATAACCGTACCGCTGGTCTGAAAAGGCGAGACAATATCTCGTTCAAGAGACGACTCGTAGGTTGGTCGTAAAAACTCAACCTGGGAGAACTTTTCTGAAAATATATCATAGGCCTCCTGGAGGTCATCGATCTTGTTTCTCAGCTGACAAACTACCCTAGAGAGTCTATAGAGCGCTATAGTTAATGCCTCCGTTTCACGACGCGCGTGATTGAAGAATACTTCCACAGCATCCAGGTCATTAGGAGTGTATACCGTCAAATCTTCGTACTGAATTTCTTTCTTACTCTCCAACTTTCTCCTAGAGCGATCAATACACTGTTGCCTTGGGATCCCTTCTACAAGAAGGAATTCCCAGAGTAGCTCATGATCTTTTAACGTAGGATGAAAAAACAGACTCCTGAGGAAACCATTCAGCTGCACCTTGATTTCTTTCACCATGGACCTTGTTAACTTAGCAGATGAAGAAAAGGGATTTCGCTGTATCAACCTCGGAATGTATGAATATGGATTTTCATAAGTTAGCCATTTATGCAAGAACTGGAAATCAGCTAGACTTCGCCTAACAGTGCTGAGACTTGAGGTATTAGGAGGATTACCAGATTTGACAACAAAAAAAAGTTCACCATCCATCATTAATGCTCTTGTTATGTTTGTCACACGAGCTCCAGGTTCATGGCCCGAAAATGTATATATTTCTACGTTAGCTTTTCCCAATATTAAACATTTCAAATCTCACCATCAAGCATAGATAAAGTCTGCGCATCTTTTGCCATGTCTATGGCACAAAGTCCTCTCAAGTCAGTACGCTCCAAGTCGACCCGATCATTTTGACTGAGGAGTTGAATAGCACTGAGACGAGAAAACTTGCTGTAAACCATTAAAGGTGTCAATCCTCTTTCGTTGGGCCAATTAACGTCCAAGTCATATGACAGCACTTTATCCAGAGCGGCCCTGTCGGTTAGAATGTGTAGTAGTGTATTGCCTTTGATATCAATATGGTCCATGATGCTGGGTTGCCGCCCTGATTTCTTGACACTGGTGCTCCATGCCTGAAGTCCACTGTCTAACATGTCAAGATACGATGCATGATCGTAAGAACGGCACAATGCAAATAATGGCGTTTGACCATTGGTATCCCTCAGTTCCCAGAATATTAGATGGCCAACTCTGGTTATTAACCACGGGGTATGAAAAAAATAGTGAGCAGCAGATCGACCCCAAGAGTCGGTTAATCGGAAATACTCGACTATATCACACTCTTCAAAGCGATCCAAGAGAGCATCTAGAACAGCTTCTGACATTTCTTTGTCTGCCGTCTGAACTGCGGAAATAAACAGAGTTTGCCCATCCTCGTTGAAATCATTAAGCATATTCATAGCTATATCCTGAGAAAGCTCAATGAGTGCTTTAAATGCATAACAATTCGTAGATTGGATAGCAACCATCAAAGCAGACTCACCAGACGGCGATCGACTTTGAATAATAGAGTCAAACCCAGTAATTCCTCTGATACTCTCTATGAACGAATCTAAATCAGTTTTGGAGCCTCCTCTGATGGCTTGACGCAAATGCATGTTGTAATCCGAAGAATTAATCAGTTTACCACTTTCAGTGGTGATATGAAACAACACTCCTTCAAGAGTTAACAGTGCATATCCTAATTGTCCAGAATCAGGATCTACTCTGGCGAAATTCCGAATATAGTACAAATGAGAATCAAGGCAAGTAACTCCAGAACGACACACCACGAGCAACAGAAGGCTAACCAAGACATCTGCACTTATATTTGTTCCAGGAGAATCATCAGATGTGAGTATCTGTAAGACTGATAAGATTGTAGCAATCTTATCATTAGATACTGATGATTTATCCATATTGGCCAACTCTGTAGATGCTCTCCGTACTTTTCTCTCCATATTCATCCTTTCAATCAAAGAGAACTCGCTTGGAAGGTCAATCTGTCCAATATCAATATATTCAATCTTCTTGATTGCGATCTGTAATCTGGAATCATGCTCGATCCGTAGCTCTGTCACCTTTTTCCAAAGTTGATCATATAGCGATGTCTCAACAAAATTGTATGTACTATCAGCAAGATCCTCACTAGTCATCGAAAATTCAGCTAGCATGGATTGGATTAATCCTACATCTCCCAGTTTAAATATGTTCACCGCATTGTTTACTAAGACATCAAAACTCTCACCAAGTTGTTCATATGATTCACTCTTAGAAGCATCAAAACCATCGATTACCTCCATGAGACCAGGAAGGATTTGACGGTGGAGGGCAGGCAAATAATTCAAGATTGTTTCTAGATCCTGCGGGGCAGAAACGCTGCTATCATCATCAACGGCTAAAGGAGCTGCAGAAGAGGCCTGGTGCTGGCTCGACCCCGTATTGCCGTTAACGAGAGGAGATTTGAAGAGTAGACGCCGACCATTCAATTTCGTAGCTTGTTTACCATGCGGATCGCTTGACTTGCGAGTATCGGAAACATGCTGAATCTGCCCAACAAGCGGTGTATCAATTACAAATACAACAAAACTTGCTTCTGGCGGTAAGAAGTGACAACCTGGGTACAGGATATATTCTCGTACCACTCTGGCTTTGACAAAATTCTTGAAACCGTTATGAGTGAATAAAGATCCATCCAAACTAATAACAGTCTTACCGTTGATAGTTGTGAAATAGCGAGCTCTATGACCATCATCGGAAGGATTATGGGATGGAGTACTCGGCATCCTTACAATGTGCGAACCGATGAAGTCATCGTTGTTGCACAAGTTCTTAAGAGGGATGAAAGTCTCAGTATCGACATACCATTCTAATACAGACGTCTGTGGAATAAGCAAAGCATAGGAAGTCGAGTTAGATAGAGCTTGTCTCCATTCTTTAAGCCGTGGCGAAACATTACCGTCGGTGTCTGATCCTTTGGTAGATTGCAATGGCGGTTTGTGGGTGAAAATCGCACTTAGCAAAGGGTTCAGCAGGCTGTAAGAGCCCATTCTCCCATTACTATCACCTCCACCAGATCACTTAGTATATGTTGTATCTCAGCGATAAACTTTTAATTTCAAAACTAGAACCGTTCTGTTCAATATATATTCTAACAGTTACGATGCGTATTCTGGGGCTACATCTTTAAGTGGGGCTGGGTCAACCTTATCTGCAACTGAGATCGTCAATAAATTTCAACTGCAGAAAATATAACAAATATCAGTCCGTAAAGAAACGAGAAAAACAATATGACTAAAGGACATGGCCATCGTCGAAGACAGGAGGGCGGATATAGATCTACACCGGCAACAGATTTCCCGGCCAAGATGGCAATGTGGGTATGTATTGAAATTTTTTGGTGAATTATTAAGCTAACCTGAGGATTTCAATCACTGTGATCCAAAACGTTGTAGTGGAAAGAAGCTCGCACGACTAGGTCTCATCAAGTCTCTTAGAGTTGGTCAAAAGTTCGGCGGTGTTGTGGTATCTCCTAATGGAAAGTTTCCAGTTTGCCCGAATGATGCTGGTGAAGTTGAACAACATGGAGCTGCAGTTGTCGAGTGTTCATGGGCTCGCATAAACGAGATTCCGTTCTCCAAAATCGGCGGCAAACACGAAAGGTTACTTCCTTATCTTGTTGCAGCCAATCCAGTTAACTATGGTAAGCCTTGGAAGCTTAACTGTGTCGAGGCACTTGCGGCCTGTTTTGCTATAACTGGTCATCTCGACTGGGCAGAGGAGACTTTGTCACATTTCTCGTGGGGACAAACGTTTTTGGATATAAATGAAGAGCTTCTTCAAATATATTCTGAATGTACAGATGCTGAATCGATAAAAGATGCACAGGAAGCATGGCTAGATAAAATGGAGGAGGAAACTAGAGAAGCTAAAGAGCAAGAGGTGTGGACAATTGGTGGAAGAGATCATGGAAAGCCTGGAGAACTTCCTCCCAGCGACTCTGAAGAAAGCGACGACGGTCCCGAAGAAGAGGACAAGGGGTTTGAGAATATTTTTGTCCACCACGAACAACGTGAAGAAGAAGAGGACGAAGAAGATGATGATGAAGAAGAAGAGGACGAAGAAGAAGATGAAAAAGATGAAGACGAAAAAGAAGAAATCGGTGTTAAAAAGCTGTCCAATCTATCTATTACCCAAAAAATTTCGACTTGAAAGACGATTTAAGAGCATTTGTCCTCACATCCTTGACCATGTCGTTTAGACTGCTACTGAATTCAGAAGCTGACTGTTCAAGACTATCAAAAGCACCATGGATGTTTCCCATAGTACCACTTCTGGCAGGAGTATCAGTAACGAATGAATGTTGAGACGAGCTAGTGGAGGTACTTTTCATGTTAATTAGTCGCTGCTGTTGATTTCTGGCCTGCTCCTCTTCTATCATCGTCTTAGATTTAGGACGCCGAGGTCCACCGACTTTGTTAGATGACTCAAAATTTGAATGTTTTGCTTACTTAGAACGTCAAGATCTTCAACACTCATATGCTGACGGCCCTTTACCCATTGGATAGCACTAATAGTGGGTCTTGGAGGTACAGGCTTAAGCGCATCATATAATGCATCTTCAGGGATATCTTGAAATCTAATTCCTTTGCCCCATATACTGATCAGCCCTCCATAGGTTTGATCCAGTCGAAGAACTATGTCACCATTTCGGCTGACAATACTGTCTTTTCCACTGAAAGTTAGTAAAATACTGCACACTTAAAAAACTTACTATTCTGAGTTCATTTTGGCAGGTAATTGCCTTTGGCATACATCTCTGAGACTAGGCATTCCCATAACTCTAAAGCTTTGGGCATCCGTAATACAAGTTAACGCAAGAGAGTCCCCTTCACGCAGATACGAAATTCCAGCTGCCAAGCATTTGAATCCGAATTTTTTATGCGTTATTTTAGAACTTGGTTGTCTGAATACCCTTGCTTCAGATTTCGTCACAGCAACAATACCCCCGGGAACAAGAATACCTGCAGCTAGTTTACTTAGATGATCAGCTTCTGCTACAGCAGAAGTGCCCTGTGACATATTAATAGGGTGTAGATAAATGACCGGATCAACGGACACATTCAATACACCTACAGGCTCACAACTATATCCACGACCCGACGGAATAATTCGAAAAGTATATACGTTACCTTGTGATGAACCCACAGATAGAACTATACTTGAATAGCCGTCGTCACCGATTCCATATATACCAAATTCAATTGTTGTCGGAAATTCAGGAGAAGGTGAACCAGTAACTGATGATCTGCTATGCCGTCGCTGTAAACCCTTCGATACCTCGCCCAGCGGGGTAGAATAAATTACTGCCGGACCACGACGGTCTACAACTAATAATGAACCAGATTCATATCCAACTGCGACGAAACCAATGGTAGAGTTCTGAAGGCAAGTTGTCTTCCCATTACTCAGAGGTGAAATCAGAACCTGAGGCAAAAACCCCTCTCCAATGTTTGGCGGTGCTCGCATGCTAACGTCCTTCAAGACTGATGTATTATCTGATAATTGCATCTTCGATATAGAAGACGTTAAAGTATTTTTGTTTTTGCGGAAATCGAATAGGACAACCTCTCCGGAACTCACAGCAACCGCAAGCTCCCCCACCGAGCCTGCCAAAGATACATGGGATACTGAGATATCAAGATGCTCACGGATGATATTTTGCAAATTAACTTCTATAGCCTTGGAATCCTCAAGTTCACCATGGGAAGCATCCCAAAGCTTGACAATTCCATCACGATGACCGGTACACAGTGCAGTTCGGAGTTGAAGAGCTCGCAAGTGTCTCCGAGCAGGAGCACCCCCAGTGAAAATAGTATCTGAGGAAGAGCCCGTTGCATTCATCATTCCCACCCACTGATTTCTTGGGACAAGACACAAACTCATAGCTGTAATATAGGGGTTTATCCAACCCAAGGCAGGTGGTAACACAACCGGATTTGTGACTAATTGTCCATCATTGTAGTTAATGGTGACGAGCTCACCTGTGTCCATCAATGCAAGAACATGGGTCGGATTACAGTTGCCTGCATAGAACGGGCTGTCCTTTGCTATCATTATGAAATCAACAACTGACGTACCTTCAGGCAATGGATAGATCTTATGTCTCTTCGGGTTTGCGTAATGATTTCCCATTGCGGCATATGTTGTGATCGCTACTGAAGGTGTGGGTCCAAAATCAAGCATAGTTAGGCCCTTAGCGATACCAATGTTGACACTTCCACCTGCAATAAGTACAGATGTGTCCTCTGGATTGGCACTGCAGTTCCAGTTTACCTTTGTGATTAAATCCCGAACACCACCATCACCTCCCATGGGAAGCATCATATCGAGATGTGACTGTTTCCTGACAACATTAACATTTGCATCAAGAACAGTCCGTGCTTGCAATAATTTCCCCTCCGTACCGTCCCAAAATGCTAACGAACCATCGGAATGACATGTCAAAACATGATGCCCATTAGGGTGCCATACCGCAGATAATAACTGCGGACGTCTGAATTGCTGAAAAGTGCTTCTATCTAAATCACCACCTGGGGCACCAGCAGGAACCTCATAACGTAGACTTAATAAGATTTCACTCCGAGCAATAGAGAACACAACTGCTACGTCATTGTAACCTACCAACAAGGTGGCAACATCCCGAGGATGAAGTGCAAGGCTTCGAACAGGGGACATTCGCAGTTTTGCGTCAACACTTTTTTGAAGGTTACCAATCCTGAAAGGTGTTTGCCAACCTCTGTCGACATCGTACACCACTATTTGGCCATTTTCGAGACCTAGAAAAAGCCAGTCCAGTGCCGGATCGGCAGAAATAGCTGTTATACCTGAATGACTTTGGAAAGTTGATATAATTTCCTTCGTATCAAGTGAAATAACATATACAATATTATCCGCAGTCACAACAACCAAATATACCGACTTCACAAACCGGATGTATCTTATACCTTTCATTGCCTGTGAGGCAGCCAATTCTACTGAGACATTCTGCTGCCCAAATACCAATATCTGACCACTAGAAGTTCCAATAGCTAGAAGACTCTGAACCGGGTCATGCCACATACATGACACTTTGCCTTGGATTCCGTATCTCGCAAGCTTTGTTAGCCCATGTAAACATCAATACAATCTCATACATCATCAACCTTAAACAGGCCATCCGAAAGAGCCATAGAGAAGTCCTGCTCCCCAATGTTCTTAATTCTAGATAGAACTGAAGACATCCTGTACTATATACACGACTTCGGATAATATTATTTTTCGCTATTCTGGAATCCGGTCATGAATTCATAAGCTATTTACAAATCGTGTTTCGAATATTTATGAAGTGCTAAAGGGCAAGGTACCACCATGTGGCTATTTAATTTTAGGTTATAAAGATCAAACTCAGTCTACATAATTATTTAAGTTGAGCATCGTCTATATGAAGTGGTTAAATATCAAATATTTTCAAAAAGATATATAAAAAATTGGGTCTTTGTTAAGTTTTTCAATCGCTTCTGACCAGATGTACTTTACAAGGTTAGTCGTTCAGTATTTGACTCTCTTGTCTGGAACAGAGCTTCATGAAAAAAAAGCAGTTAGCACTCAATGTACGCAAGATCATTTCCCAAAGAAAGGAATCTATAGTTATAGTTTTGTCAGAAGATTTTGTTGTCTGTTAGATACTGATCGGTATGGCTCCCCACCTATGGCCTGTTCTCGTTCTAATGCACGTCCATGCAACTCTCAGGGGGTGATGGTAAGGGCCAAACTTGGTATTGTCGCCCCACACTTCGGCTTGCCTTTGTGAACTCCGTGGCTCAAAACATGGTAATCAGCAATGTCAGAAATTGAAGAACCAGTCAATCATGGAGCACTTCCAAAGTTCCATAGTTTGGTTGCTGGACTCTTTGTTCCTTTAACGACGGATTTTCAAGCTCTGCTTGTAGCAACTCGTAAGCGTCCCAAGGAAGCTCGAAGCGATATCATACACAGGTTTATTGGCAAATGGCGAGAGTTAGTGGGTCCTAATATTTATCCAGTATTCAGATTAAGTAAGTAGTGATCCGGTTGATGTTTTTATTGCGTTCTAATTTAGTTTTACCAGATGTGAGTTGGTCATTTCTTCATATGAGTCTAACAGTAGCATGACAAGGAGCGTCAAATGTACAATCTTAAGGAAAAGACGCTGGGAAAATTATTGATCAAGGTATTAAAAAGACTTCTTTATTTGGACTATATATATTAACTCAAAGACATTAAATCTGGCAAGTGATTCACCGGAAGCTAAATCATTGGCACAGTGGAAGTCTGGGCCCAGTGCGAGTGCAGGTTATTTTTCTGAAAGGTGTTACGATATTCTGGCAGCCAGAGATACCAAATCAGGATTTGGTGATATGGATATTGGAGAAGTCAACACACTGCTTGATGAATTGAGTGAGAACAATCAAAGTGTTTCACAGGCTGGCATTATGAAACAATTCGTTCAGAGGATGAATGCAGAGGAACTGCGTTGGGTCATTCGAATAATTCTGAAATGTAAGTCATTTATTCTCTTTCATATAGTGGTACATTTTCTAACCATTGACATGAGACTAGGATCAACTGAAAAAACATTTCTACGGTATTTCCATTCAGATGCTGTTGATTTGTTCAATGTTACCAGTGATCTAAAGAGAGTTTGCTATCAATTGGCAGATCCCAAGGCTGCTTTAGCAACTGGAGATAATGATGTGAAGCTGATGTCATGCTTTCAACCTCAGTTAGCAGCATTTCCCAAGCATACTTATGAAAAGATTGTAAAAGTTATGCCTGAGTCAGGATTTTATATGGAGGAAAAGATGGATGGAGAGCGTATTCAACTTCATATGGCCTCAAATGGATCAGAATTCAGGTTCTTCAGTAGAAAGGCAAAGGACTACACGTACCTTTATGGTAAGTCATTTGATGATTCCGAAGGGAGTTTGACGAAACATCTCAGATCTGTTATCGATACTAGGGTGAAGAATTGCATTATTGATGGTGAAATGGTTGCTTGGGACCCGGATTCACAGGTTATAGTCGCATTTGGCAGCCTGAAAACGGCTGCTCTGAACGAGAAAAGGAATGCTGGAATGACTAGACCGATGTGTAAGTTTTTGTCTTGCACTGCTTGACTAACAAAAAAAGTTGTTGCCTTCGATCTCATATACCTGAATGGTACATCTCTCACCACATACCCTCTCAAGGAGAGAAAAAAGGCCCTTGAAAGAATAATAACACCGTTGCCTGGATATATGGAGATACTTCCATTTGAAGTCAAAAATAGTGCTTCCGATATTGAAAAGAAATTAGCTCAAGTCATTGAACAAGCATCGGAGGGACTTGTAATAAAAAACCCCGACTCTCCTTATTTGATGAGCGAACGCATTGACACATGGGTTAAAGTCAAACCTGATTATATAGATGAGTTCGGTGAAAACCTCGATCTATGTGTTATTGGTGCTTATTACGGCAGTGGACGCCGAGCTAAGCAGTTTGGTAGTTTCCTGTGTGGTTTACGCTCTGACGATCCCGAGTCCAAGCAATTCCTTGCTTTTTGTAAAGTTGGAGGAGGCTTAAGTGCTGAGGATTTTGCCTGTATTAAACATGATACTGAAAACAAGTGGCACAAAGTCGATAGTTCAATCCCGCTTTGCCATATACAATTGGAGGGTAGTAAGGAAATTCCTGATCTCTGGATAGACCCTCAGGAGTCCATTGTTTTTGAAGTAAAGGCATCTGAAGTGGTTGCTTCTACTACATTTCCTGTGGGGAAAACTCTAAGGTTTCCTCGATTGCGAAGGATACGAGATGATAAAGATTGGAAAACGGCATTATCGTTGTCAGAGTTTAACAATCTCCAATTCTCAGCTGAGAAATCTATTAACGAGAAGAACCAAAAATCAGAGATAAAGAAGAAAAGAACTGTTACCACTCCCCGGAAAAAAGTGCGATTGCTGGATTATGTAACTGAAAATATTGGTAAACTAGAACCGTCTTCTTATACATTCGAGGGAATGAAGTTCTATGTGCCAGCAGATGTTACTGAACCAAAATCAATGTCGAAACCTGAAGTTGAAAGGCTTATAAAAGAGCACGGAGGAAATATAACTCAAAATTCAAGAGTCGAAGGAACCTGGATAATAGCGGATAGAAGTATGACAACGTTGTTGAGAGTTCGGACTAATTTTAGATAGTATTGCTGTGGCTAGTATTATCAAGAACGATTCTGCAGATATAATAAAACCATCTTGGTTAAATGCGTGCATCGAGTCGGGCTATGTGCTGTCCTTGGAGCCAGTGTGAGTCTCGGTTGTATTTGTTTTTGGTATCCAGCATGCTAACAGTAGGGACTTTTATTATGCGCGCGAGGAAACATTGCAAGGTACAAAACTCTTGTGTGATGAATATGGCGATTCGTATAAGCGCAATATTACTGCAGCAGAACTGGATGTTCTACTTCGATCTATGGTGATAGATACAGGAATACCCCATATTGAATTAAAGGCATTGAAAGCTGATATTATTGACATGGATCATGGCCCTTTTGAAGGTTTTATGTTTGCTCAAGATGTTATCTACCTAGATCGTCCTTCGATGGCCGAAGAAAATGTATTACCTCAGAAGGAAAGAAAGGATGCTTGTATCGAATCAGACTTCGATATTGCGCGGTCAATAATAGAGTTTTCTAGTGGTGAAATTGCTGAAAGTATTCACGACTTGAATACGACGCTTATGGTCTTACATGGAAAGGATTTATCTCGAATGTCTGAAATCAAGATCGTAAATTCGCTCCGACAACAACCTGTGAGAGTTGTTAGTCTCCAGTGGATCTTCAACTGTTGGAAGGAATCTACAAAGCTTCCTGAGGAAGGTAAGTGTGCAACTTATTTTATCTAACAAATTCACTGACAATAGAATATATGCTGTAATTATTGCTTCGTGTTACAAAGACAGTTGCAATCAGGAACTGGGCAAATGTCATATTTTGAAAACCATTCTTCCGCATGACCAGCATGCAAACCGTGGTTACATGATAAACAATAGGTAGGCCATCGATCGAACTGAGATGTCAGCGAGGAGCTTGTCTCAGATATCTTTGATACTGATAAAGGAGAGCCCATAGGTAGAAGGCATACTGCACATCTCGGTAATGGACTGTTGCAATGCTCACATCTTGTACCAACTTCAGCGGCACCATGATCCTTAAGCTGGTGCTGCCCTTGCTTATTCTTTCCTCGGATGATTTTCTTGCAATTGCTGCATCTTAAATAAACTTGTCTCGGCGCAGTTTCGGCAGTTTGCTGACCGTTTCCCTTTCTAGAGAGTCGAGTTCTTGCAACGTCGAATTTTGCTCGAAGATTGAACAGTCTCCAACTATTAAGTAGACCCCTATATTCTTCAGTCCAGCACTTCAACCTGCTATCTTCAAAGAACCTTGGAGAGCCGAAAGAAGCGATTAATGAAGCGGTCTGGATATCACACGTTTTGTCCACATAGGATTGTAACAGTTCAGCTACTCGAGGAGTCAATCCAGTCAACATTATTCCTTCTAAATCACCATGGGCAATAGTTCTCTCAGTCAGCCGGCTCAAATAAGCACTCAACTCAGATTCGGACAGAAAACGTAGTGCAATCCCCAGCCTTTCGTTGAGAGGTAAGGATCCCTCATCCAAAACATCTAACCAGGATCCGTCAGATATGTAGGCGAAAACAGCCCTGAGATACGAGTTATCAAGCTCGGAAGCAAGTCGTCGACATTGCTCTCTCCAGGGACTGTTGGTATCGTTACTCTTATAAGCTGAGTACCCAGCCACAGCAGTTGACATCAAGCGGAGTCTTTCTTTGCGAGACGATGCTAACGCCGTCACAGCTCTTTCCACATCTCCATGAAACACAGCCCATCCCGCAGCCTTCTCATGCTCCCCGGCAAGCTCAAGTTCCTTTAATTTTCCCTCAAGTTCGGTCAGCTCAAAATTCCACCCTGCTACTCTCAAGCAAAGTTGGCGGTGAGCTTCTTTTGGGCCTCCAGAAATCTGAGGAGACGTGAATATATGTTTCCTATCTGATATGAGCCTAGTGATAGCATTTGAAAACTCCTTATCACTCATCTCGTGGTCACTTCTATTTTGACCCTTGAGACCGGATAATCCTTCCCATATTCCCGCAACTCCTTCAAATGATAAATCCAAAGATCCGTGCCTCATGGCGGATTTCTTTTCTGACCTTTGTGCAAGCGAAAGCCACTTCCATGTATACTTCAGATAGTCGTTACTGCTACTTCCAGTAACTTCAGAGTTCAATAAATTAAAGTTTCCTTCACAATCTGTCGAGTAGCCATTAAGAGCACGGCGTCTCATAACAGTAGATATATCACCTTCCAGTACAGAATAATGAGGGAGCAAACCCCCTTCATATATGGTTGTACCTTCTTCTGAATCTGCTTCAAATTCCTCATCATCATCTGGTAATGCTGAGCTGGCTTTAGAAGACAATCTCCTCCTTCGGTCTAACAATGATGCTTTTGAGAGTGTCCTCTCCTTGTTAGCTGGAGATGAATCTAAAATAGTGATACGCTCGGGTTCAACTACGGCAAGATCATTGTAAGGATCGAATGTTGCAGAATCCGGGCTTTCAACAACCTGCATGCGGAATACCTGTCCTGATTGTCGAATGCACATATAATCAACACTATGCTTGTCGGCAAAATCATGAACATAATCCATGCTAGTCACCTTGTCAAATGTAGTTTTCGTATCAATCACATAGCTCAAAAATAGAGTCTCGTTTCCTGACACATATACATTGTTTGACTCACCCTTTTGGGAAGAAGCGTCACTAGTAGAAAACCTCAGACCTCTTGCAATTGAGCGAGAAACTCCCTCTACATTTGCAGGAACCGTACCGATTTGCCATCTTCGCAAAAGATTCCCGTCGATCAGACTTGTGAATTCATCAGCCCGGTTCTTTGAAAACCTCAGACTACTGAACTTTTTATTTTGATCATTTGAGCCCTTGCTGGATGTCTTTCCAAGGACACTTAGTGCTGGGAAATTAGCAACTGCCGACTTTACCTGGCGTCTATCCCAGACATGGTAGTATGAGTCGTCACCATAGGACACAAAATACGTTTCGTTATTCGGGTTAACCACTACACTCTGAGGGTTTTTAGTAGGCGTTTGAAACGTTTGCCTACTCGACCTCACATCAAACTCTCGCAAAGACTTATATGTACCACAGAGTAAGACATATGGAGAATCCCTTAAAAACGATACAGATGTGATCATTTCATTGGAAACAAAAGAACTCAATGGGACCTTCGCAATTGATGGATCTTGGTCAGAAGTATTTGCGTACTGATTTACATCCCATATAAGCAAACAATTGTCACTTCGGACTTTGTCTAGCCCAGCTGCTATGAGACCTGTCTTACTGAACGAAACTGAATTGCAAGCTCGACCCTGCTTTGGCTTAAGCTTGAAATAATCTACAGAGGCATCCTTGATATTGAATACATTGACAACACCATTGGACTGTCCACAACATGCGAGTCCATGATTATTCGGCGAATATGCCACACATTGGATGAGATCTAGATCGTTATGACTTATGACTTTAGCCGTATTGTAGACACCTCTCTTTTGGTAAACAGATTCATACAAAGCAATCTCATCATGATCGGGGCTAACTGAAACGAAGTATTGCGAGCTACCCACATCCCACTCAAAGGCGTGGCTGATTGAAGCCGCCATAGTGTGTTCAAATCAACCTGCTGATAATGTGGTTGTGCCTATGTGGAGGATCAACAGCTTCATGAGGCTGTAAGCATTTTATGCCGACAGAGCTTTATTTCATCAAAATTATAATTTATCAATCGCATGAAACGCATAGGAGCTTCTAGCAATCCGCTGTTGGTTTTTCGAAACTTCCAAATAGGGCGGAAACATTGTCTAAATGCCTGTGTCAGATATCTCAGTGAAGTGTCAGATTCATGGGATCATTTGAACAGAGCACCTCAACTGCATACAACAACTGGCTCTCAAGAAAAGGAAGCAGCCAAAGGCAGTGCCGAGCCCGAATATAACGGCACCAATAACGATCCTTATGGAGTTCAGCGACCTTTTCATACCAGCGCTACTGGTTCCACTACAGAGAAGGAGAGGCAGATTTTTACAAAAATTCTTGATTCAATTTTGTATCAACGAGATAAAAAGATATCATCGTCATCATCATCATCATCATCATCAGGTGTGTCAGCTAGATCGTCCTCAAGAACCCTACAAGCATTGTTTGAATCATCAAGCAAACCAGGAGTCGAAGCTGCTCCATCGGAAGATAATTCGAATATCAAGTTGGAGCTTGCAACCGAAGATGTGAGGAAAATCCCATTGTCATACGGATCCTTGATTCGTCAGTCAATGGCTGTTGGTAATGAGGAGGGCAGATCCTTGCAAGCTAATCAACAAGAAGAAAAGGCAAAAAAGGAAAGGGCAATGGCCAAGATAATGCCCATTTTGGATCATATTGATAATATCGAAACAGATCAAGATTTGGTTCAATATTATATTGACAAGATTACGAAAAGATTTGATTCACATAGTATATCTCGATTAACGAACGACGATATTGGTCTCGCATCACCTGATGACCCTATAGATGTGGAAAATCCTCCACTGGGGAGGACTGTACTGCCAATGTATTTGCTGAAATGTTTGAGAGTATTACTCAATACATTCGGTGATCCAGTGGAAGCAATATCTCTGTTTGAGCTGTCTAAAAGAGTTGGCATCGAATTTTATGCATGCTCATGCTCCGTTGATGTTTATAATGAGCTATTGCAGATCAGATGGAACTATTATAGAGATCTATATGCTGTTGAAGCCATTGTGTCGGAAATGCATGTTAACGCAGTACAGGGCAATAATGACACTGTGGATATCCTGGGACGAATATCTCGAGACTCGATTGATTCGAAACATGGTATTATGGGTCTTAATGCCATGCCTTTGTGGACAAAGGAGGATGATGATCGAGTGCGTAAACTCAATCACTATAGATTGCAGATGACAGCTGCTCTGGCTTCTCTTGATGGATTAATTGTTCCCTTTTCGGGACGACAAGCCTGACACTCATCTCAATCTAATTTATCTGTATATATGAGCATTCATTTTCTTAAACCAATTATATTATAATGATCCTTATGTCATCCTGTATAAAAATGCTAAGATTATTGGGTCATGTCGGGCCAAAAAAGAAATAACGCTGTACAGCTGTGTAATCAATGGGCGGTTTAGATTAGATTTGCCTAATTGGGAACCAGAGTCTTCAATAGATGCGGCACCGGGAACCGGCGAAATTAATATCACAGCATCCATTCTAGAACTTTTGTACATAAAGTGATCAGGTTATTCAGGTATAAAAACAGACTAGCTGGTACCATCAGTCATAGATCTTAACTTGAAATAAAGATGACAAGCTCAAGGGGCCTTTTGGATATCTGCCAAAGCTGTGCTGGTCTTCTTGATCGTTACCTTAATGCATCCGTTTCTCCGGATGCTTCAAAGTCAGAGATTGCGATTCGAAAGTCTGCACAAGACCAGGTTAGATTGACTGTGTCAATTATTGAAAAGGTTCTCAGCGATAACAAATTTGAGGAAATTTCAATATCATATAATGGTGGTAAGGACTGCTTAGTGATGCTGGTGATCTATCTGGCAACTCTGTTCCAACACTATAAGAAGACCGATAATCCTCGTCTGGAATCTATTAGTTTCATACCATCTGTTTATGTTCATTCGGAATATTCATTTCCAGAGGTTGATTCATTCATGGCATACAGTAACGAGACTTATTGTTTGGATACAGTAAAGCTACCTTATCCGATGAAAAGTGCATTCGATAGTTATCTCAAGCAGCTCCCCAATATAAAGACCATTTTGGTTGGCATTCGGAGAGCGGATCCTTATGGAAATCAATTAGAGTATACCCAAAGGACAGATCATGGATGGCCGGACTTTATAAGAGTGCATCCTGTTCTTGAATGGCATGTTGGAGAGGTGTGGGATTTTTTGAGATATTTGGAAATCCCGTATTGTAAACTTTATGATATGGGTTACACCAGTCTTGGCGGTACTGACAATACAGTTAAAAACCCATATCTCAAGACGAATACTACTGATACTCAAGGAAATGACATTTACAGACCTGCTTATGAACTTATTGATGATCACAAAGAGAGATCTGGCCGGTCATAGGCATTATTATTATTGTATTTTGATATTCGGCGTAGATATGGTATCTTTATAGAGTCATTGCCATCATTAATTTCATATAATCATCTACGTCGTAACCTCTTAGGATAGAACCCCAGTCGTAATGCTTCCAGTTCATCATCCGACATGTCGGACAATGGACTCATTGTTCGTCTTATTCGTGCACCCGCCCATTCTTCTTCGTTTATTGTCAAACCATCTGGCCGGAATGCAGTGAAATCTGTTAATACATTACCAAGTTTTGGTAGCCCCTCTGTGGTCTTCCTGGATTTATCCGCCTGTATCAATATAGAACTTTTAAGCCTCTGCTGTAATTTCTTGTCAGGCGATTTCATGTTATCCACAATTTCTAATACCGTGGTGGTAAATTCATCTATGGTCATGAATTGACGGGTCTCAATCCGCGAAGCAATATCATTCACAGTGTCGGCTCCCAAAGCGCCATGTGCAACTGCAGATTTAAATCGTCTGGAGACTTTAGACCACATATCCTTGATGGGTATTTTTGCTGAAAAATATACAATATCGGCTTGCTTTGTCTGCAAATCGAGCAGTTCCAGCTTGGTTGATTCTCTTTGCCTCACTTTATCGGTTAGTCCACGAAGTAGTTTCAGTCTGTCTATAATCTCAAGCCGAGATTCCAATTCCGTCAATATCTGCTCGCTAGTCAAGCCATCATAATCCGGCTCTTCGTCCAAGGCGAGTTGCAGCCGTTTAGTCAGAGACGCTCCCCGCTTCATTTGTCGTTTCAGAACCCAGTATCGCGCGACATCAATCAAAAACATTTCATAATCTTTTATTGAAAGAGCACCCATTGCTCGGACTATATTATTCACTGAAATTGATGGTAGGACTGGCGTACCTCCCGATGTTTTCCATACTTGTTTGTTATTCCTGTTAGTCTTACGACCTCGATTTCCTTTCTTGATAATAGTTGCGCCGAAACCATTGCCATACTTTTCACTGAGACGGCCATAGTGCTCTCTAGCAGCAGCAAAGTAGTATCCAACATCTACTTTCTCAGCATAATAATTTGGAGTATGCTTGTCACAAAAAGCACTCATCGACCCAGGGATATGAATTGCTCCTGCTATGCCACCATCCATTTGCAAACAGAGTCTTGCCTTACGAGCACAGGTAGGATGGAATGCCTGAAAGCAGTTCTTATTGGCACATTGGATACAAGCACCAACTTTCTGTCGGCATATATAGCAACTTAGCTTCCATCGGCCCTTGGGAATGTTCTCTGCTCCACAAATAGGTTCCATGTAGGAAGTGTTCGCAATATACGTTTCTGGTATCCATAGTCCACATAATACATGAGACCAATGCTGTGTATCAGTTTGCTTAAAAGCACCCCAACGATTGGGGCAGAAGATACAAGCAGCCCTCTGGCGACTTGATACGGTGCATTGACGACAGAGCCATGATCCCTCGGGAATAAATGGAACACCATAACAGTCTTGATGGACTGCAATATCACACCCATCACAAAACACTATGGCATTGCTATTATCACACTCAGCTTCGTCGCAAATTACACATCTCTGATCATCTGCTCCCTCATTTCCATCTTCGTCAACAGAAGTCTTCTTGCGAGCAGGCATCCGCCTTTCTATTTTAAACCATTCACTCTCGATGAGAGTCATAGTCACCTCGAAGGTCTCCCGACTTATTGGCGGAAGCTTGTGATTGGCATCGAGTCGTCTATAGTTGAAATCATTAAGATACTCATCATCCTGCTCATCCATATCGTACTCGACGGCTATCACTCCTTGATCTGTGTCGGTATTAATATCACTAGTGGAGACAAATGAGCGTATATTAGCTACTGGCATTTCAAATTTCTGAGTATTTCGGTATCCCATCTGGGTTGAAGTCTTCGACACTCTGAAGGAATGGTAATCTATCGGTTCCAAGGCCCTGAATCCACTCTCATCTGACGCATGTCCTTGTGAATACGACTTTTCATCGTCATCATCATTATTTTCCTCTTCATCAGATTCTTCCATTTCTTGATCCAAATCATTTTGTCTGTCATCGCGGTATCCGTTCCTGATTAATCTGTTATTATTATTTAATTCTCCCTGAGGTGTGCCTTTCAAATAGGGAATCCTTCGACTAGACCTTCTCAATCCTTTTTCATTTATCAGCTTGGGCGACACATTAGAATCTGTGAAACCGTTTTGAATATGAGAATCTGCCTCTAGTATTCGCCGTGATCTACGAGGAGTAAATTGGACCGGTTTGGCAGCTGGTGTTGGCCTAATTTTAGGAGTTGTAGAAGCACCTTTAAAATACTCTATGGGCAAACTCCTGTCGACATCTAAATCTGGATAGACATCGATATATGACAGCTCAGCCCTGGGCTTGTCTAACAATGGCCCATTTACCGCAGTCCTGTTCTTGGATGAACTGGTAGCAGTAGACGTCTTCCTTACCAATGATCTGCGAACCCGCTTGCGCATCGGTTTTGTCTCGGATATTGCATAAATTTTTTATGATATATGAGATTTAAAAAAAAAGGTCCACCTTATACCGATTTTTCCATAAACTTATTCTTATATTTCAAGCAAAGGCTATTTGTATCTCTCAAGAACTCATAGTCTAAATGGTTCACTATTATGGTTGTCGCGATTGCAAGCGTGTAAACCGGGTAATAAATCGATAAGAGGGTTTCCGAGCCCCATGAACCGTTGGACTTTCTGTCTAGACCTTCACTGAAATTTAGCATTCAAGAAGTGACATATTGACCATAGCACTCGTCGCAGAGAGAAAAGGTTTTCATATTCCGGAGTATCCACAATATCTGTTATGGACTACCAAAATCGAGTAGGTTCCCGCCGAGGGGCCGGTGGTATGGCCAGCACGAGTGAAATCAATGCTCAACGGAAGGAAAGACTGAAACAATTGGCATTGGAATCTATCAATATCGATAGTGATCCTTATATTTTCAAAAATCAGCTTGGCACCTATGAGTGCAGACTTTGTCAGACTGTACATGTTACTGACAGTGCGTATCTATCCCATACTCAAGGTAAGAAACACCAAACAAATTTGTTACAGCGCCAGGCAATAGAGGAAAAACGAACCCGAAGCGCTGCTAATATCTCGTCATCTCTGCAGGTCGATGGTGCATCATCTATTCCAAAAAGGAAGACAATCAAAATTGGACGTCCTGGATACAAGATCACCAAAGTAAGGGATCCAGTAACTAGACAGCTAGGACTATTCTTCCAAGTGAAGTATCCAGAAATAGGACTAGATGCCGTCCCGCGGTATCGGTTCATGAGTGCATTTGAACAAAGGGTTGAGACGCCGCCTAATTCTAACTTCCAGTATCTTTTAATAGCAGCTGAACCGTACGAAACTGTTGCATTTAAGATAGAATCATCCGATATAGATCGAACTGAACCTCGATTCTGGACTCATTTCGACAAGGATACGAAGGAATATTTTATTCAGTTTTTTTACAAGAACCGTCGTGGGCGTTGATGTTAGCCTTGTTTATTTATTAATTAAGTGATAAGTTACTCCGAAGTAACAGGAAGCTTAAAGTTTCAAAAATAGATTACTAAACGTCCTGGAATTGCATTATTATTATATTAGGTCAAGTATCCCAGCTTATATCGTTATATTTATTAAATCAATTGATGATAATAGAATATGACTTAATCTTGGTAGTAGAAAATGATTTAATCTTGGATGTTATCTTAAGAAGAACTTTAAAAAAATGGTCCCTGGCGGGATCGAACCGCCGATCCTCGCGTTATTAGCACGATGCCTTAACCAACTGGGCCAAGGAACCAACTTGAAAAACTATTTTAAAGAACATATATGAACTTCAAAATAACAAAACTCAAAAACAATTTAAATTATGGACCCATTGCGAGGAAGAATGGTTGCTAGGACTAGGAGTGCAAGCAAGGATCCCCCCCTCGAGGAGGATTCGGATTATGATTCTTCACTAGAAGAACAGGAAACCACTGTGACCTTTGAAAGCACTGATGATGACGCGTCTGTACCGATCGACGCGCCTCCTGAGGCTGATCTGGTCGTG